>OX411309.1:70657212-70969970 GCA_948150685.1 Rhaphigaster nebulosa
TATATATATATATATATATATATAAGGGGCCGGGGTGGCCAAGCGGGCTAAGGCGCTTGCAATAGGTAATCAAAGTTAAGCAAACGTCGAGCGTGTTTAGTACTTGGATGGGTGACCGCCCAGATTTGGGTGATCGCCTACCAGGGAAAATCCACGTAGCCTGCCTCTATCCCCCCTCCCCGGGTATGTGAGGCCCGTCAGCCTACTGGAGGCCACTCACACAGACCGGGCGTGGGAGTGATGACCCTACCCCGTGTATCTTAATTGTGAATCGCGTTGTGGTTTTCCAGGCATAAAATAGCCGCCCGGAGGTTTGGTCCTTGGACGGTCTGTCTCGGGGAAAGAAATATAGGTCCTCGTGTGCCTGCTGACTCCGAACAGCCATAATCCGTGGATCTAGACCGATTTGTCACTGTCATTGAACCCGAGTGAGTCGGTGGGAAGGACACTGCCGAATTGGCCCCAAAGGGACCGGTTGTGGAGCAATGGCCAGCCTGCCGCTGCACCATGGAAACCATGATTCGCAGCAACGTGAGGTTGGGTGACCCCCTCCAGGCTGTCTGTGCTCCCGCAAGCAATAAATGTCTGTAAGAACACCACATCGCGCGGCCAAAGATCTACAAGGTCTATAGAGCCAACCGAAAAAAAAAAGAAAAAAAGTATATATATATATATATATATATATATATATATATAAGTTATAAATAGAGTCTAATACTACGTATAGAGGATTATGAGACAGAATAAAGCAGTCGTGTGTGTTATTTCGCCTCCCTATTTCCTTTTTTTTATCAGTTTTCGTCCGTGAGAACATAAGTTAAATATATATATATATACTTTTTTTCTTTTTTTTTCGGTTGGCTCTATAGACCTTGTAGATCTTTGGCCGCGCGATGTGGGTGTTCTTACAGACATTTATTGCTTGCGGGAGCACAGCAGCCTGGAGGGGGTCACCCGACCTCACGTTGCTGCGAATCATGGTTTCCATGGTGCAGCGGCAGGCTGGCCATTGCTCCACAACCGGTCCCTTTGGGGCCAATTCGGCAGTGTCCTTCCCACCGACTCACTCGGGTTCAATGACAGTGACAAATCGGTCTAGATCCACGGATTATGGCTGTTCGGAGTCAGCAGGCACACGAGGACCTATATTTCTTTCCCCGAGACAGACCGTCCATGGACCAAACCTCCGGGCGGCTATTTTATGCCTGGAAAACCACAACGCGATTCACAATTAAGATACACGGGGTAGGGTCATCACTCCCACGCCCGGTCTGTGTGAGTGGCCTCCAGTAGGCTGACGGGCCTCACATACCCGGGGGAGGGGGGGATAGAGGCAGGCTACGTGGATTTTTCCCTGGTAGGCGATCACCCAAATCTGGGCGGTCACCCATCCAAGTACTAAACACGCTCGACGTTGCTTAACTTTGATTACCTATTGCAAGCGCCTTAGCCCGCTTGGCCACCCCGGCCCCTTTATATATATATATATATATATATATATATATATATATATATAATATATATATATATATATATATATAAAAACTACCTACGGTGCATGCTAATAGGATTTCATTTTGTTTCTAATTTTTTTAATGTCCCAGTTATATTTCTTATAGTAAAAATAGTGAATCATTGAACCAGTAAATTTTATAATGTAAGAAATGATTGATCATTCTGCCTCCATAAAGTGAATAACTGGCCCTTCATTGGTTTGGGGTAAAAACCTGGCTATTTGGTGTGAATAACATCACCTTTTATAAACGTTGGTTTTAACGGTGGTACATTTTTTTTTGGATTTTTTATAATAATATAACTTTTTGTAAATAGTTTTTTTGTTTGGTTTCTATTGTATTTAATGTATAAACATACACATATTCCGGTATAGACCAGGTATGTACGAGTATTTTGTTTTAGAATTTTCTGTAAACTCATGATACTCACATATTTAAACAATGATTATTTTTATACTATAACATAGTATTATTGTAGACTTTGGTGAGCTTGGTGGACACAGTGACGAGCTGGGCGCTGTGGTGGGGCCGGGAGGCAGGAGGGACCTGGGGCCACCTCCAGCAGGGCGGAGTCCTTATCAACACCCTGAGGGTGAACCCCTTGCAGAAGAAGTTGACTGTATCCATCCCTAAGCACGGGTTCAGGTAGGTACGTTACTTCTTAATATGTTTGTGTCAAAGTTTTATGTTATATAACAATTCAGAGCTTGGGAAATAGCATCCGAATTATTATTTTACGTTTTTCAGTGATACTTTTACAGTTAAATACATATTTTTCTCTAATAAATTAATATTCTATTTTTATTTCTCAATCATACTGAAAATCTTTCAATAGAATAACGCACCACCTGCAAAATTTAAATAATGAATAAACCTTCAAATTGGTAGTCTCAGATTAATCTATTTTACGCAAAATATTACCACAATATTAAAAATTAACCCAAAACTATTGGCGCGAGGTTAAGCAAGTGTCGACAATAAGTAAGGCTAGATTAAATCTAAGACTAAATTAACCCTTGACCAAATAGCCGGCTTGTAAATCAGTGGTGTCATTATTTGATCAAAGTGAAAAGTACTTATTCATTAATTATTAATTAAACTTAAACATTCATTAGGTCTGACCCCTTGTTAAGCTTACTGAACGAGAATAATAAATACTAAGAATAGCTAGCTGATATTTATTTAATATTACAATGTAAAACCATAGCGTAGTGGTTCCATGGACATAATAAAAAAATATCATCATATTAGAAAAGTAACATGGAATGGAACCACCTAGAAATAATAAATTTTATTTTTTAAATAAACAATTATTTAAAATGCCTCTTTGAATAAAAAAAAAAAAAATGGACAATTTATGCAGAAAAATTGCCTTTTTTTTGTTCCTTCATTTAAGTTAGACAAAATCATAAAGAAGAATTTGGAGTTTTTCAAATAGGAAAATCTGTTTCAATAGCATATTTTTAAGTCTTCTATGAGAAACTAGATAAATACGTTAGAACTTTTTTTATTGTTTTTATTGGTTTTTAACGCCTCTTCCATTCCAATTAAGGCAAACCGGACGGGTTATCCTACAGACTACCAACCTATTCTGACCAGAATAGGTAGGTCGAAATTTATTAAGTGGGGCCGCCACGAAATAAATTTCAACCCGCCCAGGACGGATTCAAACCGGCGCCAAATTGTGGTCAAAAATTGACCTTTTTGCGAAAAAAACTAGTCTCTCATCTTGTCTTTATCTGAATAATACTACAAGAAGTTTGTTTCAATATTTTTTTAAACATTGAATCAAATGCAGCAAACCCCGATTCAATAGGAGTTAAACATTTCAAGATATAATTCAAAAGATATGGAAAATAATTGGCTAAATAAAAGTACCAGTTGAAAAAAATTATACGAACATTAATAAAATATAATTTTACTAATAAATAATCATTTAAAAAACTTCTAAAATACTCTCGATATTATTTTTCCTGGCATCCTGTTTTTTTTTTCTGTGAGTATTCCAGTAGGCTATATAGTGGCTTAAATAGTGTTACCATACTGATAACTCTTGTAGATATTACCAGGTATGTTTGACCATTAACGCAATTCTACATACAGTTTTGCAGTTTCATGATAATAAAATTGTGAGATTTTTTCTAGCTTTATAGCATTTTTTTGTTCCTGGGAAAAAATTTGAAATGGCAAAGTTGAGATTAACATTCAGCATCCAAAAAAGCATAAATAATTAGATTTATAGAACATCTTCAAAACTTTCCGCCGCCTTTCTGGTTCCTATTTGGCTGAACTACATTGCGTATCCTAATTTCAACTCACTTTCGCTTCAAAACAGAGGGGCCATACAAAAAAATCAAAATTGTAGGTAATTTACTCTTGTTTAATTTAACGTGAAATGAATATTAAAAGTTATTCAATTAATGAGCAAAAACCAAAAAAATAAAGCGGTTTTTGCATTTTTGTGATACTTTTCGAAAACATTGCGGTGGAAAAAGTTGAGATTCGTAATCAGTATCCTTATAAACATAAACGAGCGAATTTTCAGAAGTTCTCCAAAACTTTCTACCGAGATCCCTTTCTGTACATGTTCAGACAGAACAATACTTTTACGAATTAAAATACAAATATCTACAAAGTTCGCAGATTTACGCAGCTGCAAACTATATCCTCAAGTAAATAGAAGCCTAATAGGTTAAGAAAAAACAAGTTAAAACACTTCCGTCGGCCGCTCTCAAAAGATACTCACTTTTATAAAGAACTATTAATCCAAAAAAAGTACAAAAAATACAAATAAATAAAAAAGTGTCATATATATCAAATAGATATTCCAAATGGATCATTATTCATAGATAAATTAGTAGGAATAAAATAATTCAGAATTTTGACATCAAATCCCACACTTCAGAATATGATATTTGATTGCTACGAGTTTGAGCTAAGCAAAAACAACAGCAAAAATGGCATTTTCCTCTGTAATCCTGGAAGTGGGCACGTAGAATATTCTAAAATTACTGGATGTGCTTGAATCTGCAATTTGAGAGGGTTGCGATTTATGTTTTTTTTTTTATAATTTTTGACCACTGTGTACCATGCGCAATGATCCATACTCAAGCGAGCTAAATTGACAGCCTTAACACTCTTGGCCACTACGGCTTCTAAATACATAGAATTAAAGAAGGACCTACTCGCTTGTGCTTAGTGCTATCCAATCTGTGGCGGATCCATGGGAAGGGAAAATTTCCCTCCCCTCCCCCAAAAAAAACACCCAGAAAAAATAAAATACAGCTGAGCTGGGAAGGTTTCTAAAAACTTGTGATCACAGAATCGTCTTTTAAATGTTATTTCAGTATTTTTTTCATGTAAACGTTTTACTTATTGTTGCTTACTTATACTTATACTTCAAGTAGATAATAAATTTATTAGTTGTTTTTTTAAATTTTATTATTACAGAGACAACCTGTCAATCCCTCCTGATATAGGATATAATTCTCATATCATCCTTCCTTATAAATATGCACTAAAAATTAAAAATGTTTGGCATCTCCAAGCAATGGTTAAAGAATGCCAAAGAAAATGTATGGCATAATCCTGGCGTGCTCTGCGAGCATATCAAATTCTGTGGTCCCTCTGATCGTCTCTTCTTCCTAAAAACTACCACTGGATCTGTCCCTGTATCTAATTAACAATTGGTGTGAAATATATATTAATTAAACGCGATCGATAATTAATCGCGAATGGATCGTATTCAGAAATCGGTACATTCTTTTCGGAAGAACTTTAAGTTGGCAATTTACTCTTATCTTACCCCGCCTCACCCCTTGGTATCTTTCTTTAAGTTCCTATACAAATTTATTTTTCAACATAAAGTTTGAGTTTCTGACGAAGTTAGACTATAGTTTCTTATCTCCATCTAGGGACAGCAGACTACTTATAAAGTTTACCCAGTAATAGATGTTATCAGCTTTTCTAAGAGTCCAGTCTGGGTCAATCATTTATCTGAATACTATTTATATTTGTTTTTCTTTAATTAAATTATTTGGAAAATTCTTATTCGAATTAATATGATAATTCATATTTGAATTACTATATCGCCCACCAGCAGAAAAGTTATTTTAACTTTCAGATAATTCCGTAAAATAATCTGCTAAATTTATAACATAATAAAAAAATCGTTTTATATATTTTTTATGTATGTAATGTAGGGGAATTTTCAAAATTTAATTTGAATTTATTCATTTAGCTAAAGATATGTTTATATCTGATATCTCTCAAAAAGACGCAGTTTTGTTATATATCTTAATCTGAGCATGCTTTTGTATTGTTCTTTATTGTCCATATGTAGATGTATGTAGGAAGGTTTATACTACAAGTTTTTTACACTTTATGGATATTTTAAAGTTTAATGTGAATTAATTTATAAACCTAAAAATCTGTTTATATCTATTATTTACTAATATTATTATTTAATCAAATATATAATTCCAAGCATACTTATTATTGTTGTTTATTGCCTTAATTTGGTTCGGCAGGAAGGGTGGATTATCCTACAAGTTACGCCTGTAATCCATATCCATCCATATTTATTCTGTGGGTTCACCACTAAATAAAAGCTAACTTTCAGGTCTGATCCAAACCGATGCAAAATTTGAACAATACATGGACTTTTTCGGGGGAAAAATCGGATTCCATTGTTATATTGAGAATTTATATTTATCAATAATTAAATCCAATGAAAACACTTAGAACAGTGCAAATAAGAGGTCTGAATTATTTCTTTTATAATCACTATCACCAAAATCATCATCACGAAAATGACTCATCAAATATTCTTGTAATGTAAAATAAAATGTTCAGAACAAGAATAAAACTAATTATAGCAATTTATATTATAATAATACATTATTAAACCTTTTGTTTACGTATATCATGCTAAAACGTGGTAAATTTAACCAACCATCAGTTTCTAAATTAAAATAAATGTAAATATAAAGTTGCTGTATTTATATACCCGTATATATACACATTTATATGTATATATTGTAGGAACAATTATAATTCATTTGATATCTGGGCTTCAATATTTGCCGGAAAGTGCTTAATTTTAGGTTTTGATAAGAAATTAATTTTATAGCTTGACCCAACAGGCTCCCTATTCTCGACAATATATTGCACTTTAGCCACAATTGCACTCGATTGCAGCTGAAAATAGAGGAGTTTTTCAAAGGTGTATAGATTTGAAAAAGGACCTGGTTATATATCTGAAAGATAAAAACGTATTTAAGAAAATGATTTGTAGCTATTGACGCCAGATTTGTGGTGGTAGTAAACTATGCTGGAATTCCGCATTTTTGAAACAATTTATCCAAGCAGAGCGGATAGAATACTGGAGTTGCATCTGAAGAGTTTTGAATCACCTTTATCTTGGATGATTCGCAAAGGTATTATTTCTACGTGCGTCTCAGTTATTTGTTAAAAATTCCTCAACCTCTGCATATATGTATATTCTGGAAGTAGAATCCACATTGCCCTTTGGGGTTAGCACAGTCACAGTTACGCCATGACCCCGGGTTACACCTTAGTAGCTTACTGAGTAAATGAGCTGATATGTATTGATATTGGACAATAGTATCCTTATATTATATAACAAGCACCAGGTGCAAACAAAAGGTAATAAGGGACGAGAAGGTAGATAGAAAGGTAACTGACAGGTGATGACAGATGTCACCACAGCTCTTACCTTCAGAGATAAGAAATAAGCTAATTTAAAACCCTACCGAGATGTGGGCAGTGTGACAAAGCCAAGCCTCGGAAGACTTAATCAATTATAAGAAAACAGTCTCCCTTAGGTCCCGGCTGGCCTCGAGGAAAAAGTGTAGGCGGCCTGGGAAGGGTGTGATCCGAGTAGAGCTATCTTAATACATTCGCGGAGACCGGACTACCCAGGGGATGTCAGGACAAGGGGTGGAGCCATCCGATGAAATCCCAGAATTTCCTCGCTCTATAAAACTAGTCGGCCAATGATGACAAGAATGCCTGGAATCTAACCTCTGAACAACGTCTTCGACGCCCTCTTAGCAAGAACAAGAGAGAAAGGGAAAGAGAAGCCGAGGAGGCAGAAAAAAGGAACTTCCTCTCTGATCTCGCTTGACGCAGGACTTCTCCGCTGATCTCGCTTGAGGACAGAACAGCTACTAGGTCTTCCTCTGAAGATGACAGATGCGCTCTGGCTCCATGGCTGAAGATATGCAGGGGAACCCGATGGAGAGATGCTGAGGAACCATCAACACAAATTATTACAGATAAGAGATTTATGTTAGAACAGTTAATAGCCAGGTCTTGTCTGAATCATTCTATGGTTAACCGTTCATTGTAATAGTTTATTATTTTAATTTTGAGAAATAAAGATAAATGTTAGAAAGGAGGTTGTTCTTTAGTAATCATGCCCATTATTAATTTGAATATAGTTCATTAAGTATAATAGGAATAAATTTGATTAGCATTATGGTTATTAGCATTATTATTAAACTTAAACTTAGCAACATTATCTTGGTTAATTATTAAATAATGGTAACCACAAATCAGGCCCTTGGAAAGGTATCCAATTCAGAGGACAAAGTAAGTAATTCCTAATTATTCATAATCTTACATAATTTTGGGATAATCATCCTCAATGATTGCCCAATGGCTTCCCTATAAATATATATATATATATATATATATATATATATATATATATATATATAAACTAATATATTAGCAGCTAAATAGATATCAAGCTCAACTTAACCTAGATAAAACATGCCAGAGCACCTGTTCTATCGGCCCAAAGTCCTAAACAGAACTTATTTGTACGCCAATGGTGAAGAATTCGTTGGTCGTAAAGAGCCGGTATTCCCTAATCTTGTTCCTCTAATCCCAACATGTTCTGAAGATACAGATGTGCGCACTTGGCATACAAAAAGTGACTTGCAACATGGATCGTAGCGTTCTTTGTAAGGTAGCTTTTGTATGGCATCGTTGAATTCAGTTGCAACAGCTTGTGCTTTCAAAATTTTAGTTTTGTCAGAGTCACACAAAACACCTTCCAGCATGTTTTTCTCTTCTTCTGTCACGCCCCTCTTTCCTCCGCCAACCCTTTCCAATGGTTCATTTAATAAAAATTGCTCCTTCATAGACAAAATTGAAAAAAAAAATTATGAAATTTTTCCAGTTTTAGGGTTTATTAATACTGATTCGGAGGTCTGCAGAGATCGAAGACTTGGAATTGACATCTTGACATTGTATACAAGATTAAAAAAAATTAAACCTACTTACATATTTGCGCAAGATGAAATATACTAGATGACGTGACTATTAGGATTATTTTATTATTATATTTTTCCCAAATCTTACGCACAACAATTAATCGTTATTTTTTTCTACTCGATGATATATTACTTGCTGGTGCTTATTATTAAAAACCATCTCAATGTGATCAATGTTTAAATTTTTATACTTTTTTATATGTCTTTGAAAAGTTGGGATTTGACAAATACGTAGTTTCACATTGTGACTGGCGAATATGTTAAAGTGTTTATGAGTAATACCTCTATTTGGATAGCTTGTATTCGGATGCACAATCTCTAGTCGGCATTAATGTATTTTTGTGGTTTCCAGCATGAATTGGCGATACATTATTTATTGTTATTTAAGACTCAAGACATTGTTTTGAATGTTACGGTATTACCCTTAATTAATTCTATTTAAAGAAATAAAATCTTTTGATAAAATATATTGCTGAGTAAACCCCCTCCACGCACTTACTAGATTAGGCTGAAAGGCTACTCCTCCTTGGCTGGCATCCAACATTGCCTTGAATCCGCAGTGCACGGTCTTGGTGTTTGTCTTCTTATTTGGTATATCAGAGTATTTGTCAATTAGAGAGCTCTCTTGGAGTAACAGATTTAATAGAATAGTTATAATAAAATTTAAACTGTAATCAGATCTAGAGTTCTCTCGGTTCACAGGCAACCAAAAGTTCAAAATTAAGACACATCAAGTAGATCGAGGACGAAAAACAAAGCAACAAAATTGAATTTGCTTGGTAAGGTGTAACGCAGTTGCAAATGTTTCATAGAAGATTGATAGAATAATCAAGTCACTATGTTACTTCATGAACATTATGAATTAGAAACAAGAAAAAAAGTTGAAAAAACAAGTCATTAAAAAAAATATTATTGAAACACATGAATACATATATAATTATATGAATACAATATATATAATTAAGATAAGTAAATATACGACGTCTGATTAAAATATACCGAGTTGAGAAAAAATTACCAATTAGTAATTACGCTGTTATATTAGAACATAGTAAGGTCATCTTTATTTCAGAAGCCTTGGGAAATTATTCAACATAATGTTAGAAGTAATGCTAATAGCTCAATCAAATTAGACAAATCGAAAGAAAAAATCCCGAAGTTATGAAATTGGTACAGTTGTTCCTTGGTACTCAAACATGAAGGAATAAAAAGTCCTGGTGTTAGGACGATCTCGAGTGGAGGAGCTCGAAGGGTATCTTTTTCAGTTTCTCGTTCATATCTCAAAAACTGTTGCTTGTAATAGGAACGTTTACACATAAAAATTGAAGCTAAAAATATTTCCTCCAAAAATAGTCAAATGGATTTTTTACGCGGGATCAATATTTTCTGAGAAGTAGGGCTGAGAATGTAACAATTGGCCAAAAAATCGTGATTTATTTACACTCCATTGTTACACAGGATGCTTAGTAAATATTTAGTATGAATTTAAACATTAGTAATGAAAGGGTCTTGTAAATAAAAGGGTCATCTCGTCTTGTCATTTTCTTCTTCTTCCAGAAATTTGTACTGTACTGAAAGACCATTGATGCAGGTTTCCACGATGTTTCCGCAAGCATTCTCGCCTTGCGAAACCCACAGCGTCTCCTACACCATTGCAATTGCAGCAAATTTTGACCAAGACTAAGGGAGAAACAGCAGATTCAAGGATCGACGCCTTTCACTCGACCCTATTCCGTGGATGGTAGCTGGTTGCCCAACAAGTGTTGAATATGAAGATAAACTCTAGGGGAGTGCTGCATAGGCAGAAGATCTTGTGGGCTACGATGGTAGGTCCGGCTATAGTTTGGTGATTGACTTGATGAAATCCAAATATCGGAATGCTTTGACCACCAGCACCGTAAAACTTTCTAACCGGCTTCAGTAACCTCCGTTGGTGTTGGTGAGGGACTGCATAACACGTTGGATATGGCTTTGCGCCTGCCGAATAATATGGCAATCCTTGACTTACCAATTGGAAGATGGAGGAAGTAGTGTGACACTCAGTAAACTGGATGAACAGAATGTTTGAGACAAAATCAAGTTTTTGCAGCTCCAAGGCAGAATACTCTCTGGAAGAACTAGAATTATCTCTGGTTTGACAAATAGAATGTTGGTGTGTGGTGTAAAAAATGCTTTCAGCAAGACCCAATGACAGCTACTTTTTCATCTCACTCTAAACTCGGTGGGTTTTTGTTATGAATTATGAAGCGTATTACTTACTCTTACCTATATATGAAATATAAATTAAGGGGAAGAATTGCGATCGAGAAAAAATTCGAATTCGAATTTTGCACGTTTGAAAGTCTCAATGAAAAGTCCAAATGACCTGCATTGCAAAAAGGTCTGTATCTGGGCGTGTTTGAACATCCACGCTCAAAAACGAAAAGTGGTGCGAAACTGAAATTACGTGTTTAAGGTAGATATATTGTTGGGATATTACAGCAACTTTTTCGCCAAAATTGACTAACCGGAAGTGTCACTTAGTATAATTTTACACTTTTCTACAATTTTATCGAAAATAGCTCTAAAGATTTTAATGAAACTTGCCTAAAGTCTTTTTCTTAAAGCTTTTTAACTTTTCATTTATGTAGTACATCACCGAGAAAATCCAGAGGAAAAAGTTATAGCCAAAAGAAAATTTTATTTGCATATAACTCAAAAGTAATCATTTTATAGAAAATTATGTAAGTGATCACACGAAAGGTAATTCATACATCTAAAAACAAAAAAGGAATAATCTAAATCTGACCAGTATTAGCAAAAGTACAACGTATCGGACCAACAGGAAGTGTCAATTATATCATAGATTTTACACTTTTTTCCATTTTCCCGTAAACGGCTGTAAGGATTTTGATAAAACTTGCCTAATGTCTCCTACCAAAAGATCTTTTCATCTATGTGGTTAATAAACGAGGAAAATTCAGGGAAAAAAGTTATGATGAAAAGAAAATTTTATAAAAAGTAAGCATTTTATGGAAAATTATGTATGAAATCATATGAAAGGTAATTAAATTCCCTAAAAACAAAAAAAATATCTAAATCGGACCAGTATTAGCAAATATGGCGTACCTCGTAAGGATTACAAGGCCCTAGGTGGAAAGCCGAGCGCGTCCGGAAGAAGACTGATGGGACCGAACCTCCTCCCACCAAGCCGCCAACCTGTTGTTTTAAATACGTTCTGTGATCATGTAATGTAAGAATATAAAAGTATAAATTAACTAAATAATTTTTACTTTTAGGTTATTGAATGAAAACAAAATGTTTCCATGGAAACTGAGCCGAGACTTTTAAGGATTTTAAGCTTGACAAACCAAAAATTGTTTAAAAAACTACTTTATTGTACCTTTGTGAGACAAGACTTGAAGAAATGAATTCTGCTGAATTTATTTCAAGTAGTGTTTATGTGAGCTTTTCAAAATTAAGTTAACAAGATTATTATTACAGGGGGATAAGAAGAAGTTATATGATGTGCGCACCGCACCATAATTTTTTTAATGATATTATCACTCCATTACCCTCAGCTTTCCATAACCAGGGACCAGGAGAATTGGAGCACAGTGCCTTACCACTGAGCTACCACACTCCCATACCAAAGGGTAGATAAGTAAAATTCTTTCAATTTTTTTTTTTTTTTTTAAATATATAATTATGCAGAAATGATAAACCATAGTGTAACAATTTGCAGCGTGTTAAAATTTGTAATGCCTTATTTTTACTGAATCATTGAGATCAAAGTGAAATCTAAACCCGATTCTAGGAACGAAGGGAGTAAACACTTAAGAATGCCGTTTAATATTTGAATAGGCCCTACTGTAGCATATTCCATCGCCTCTGAAAGTCTGTTTGGGAACAGATATAGTGCCTGTTTACTTGGAACTATATTCATTAGTCGCTTTGCCGCTTATTTGCAGTTATATTCTGTGTTGAACGGAAGCTCGGGATATTATGGTGTATTCAATGTTATTCAAGTCATGTTATTCGTGTAACATTGGCATCGCATTGAGACTGAAATTATGAATGAGAAATAATGTGGAAAATGTTTCTTTTAAAGTGATTTTTATGTGTGATCTTTTTTTTCTTTTTCAAGATAAAAAAAAAAAATTAACTTCTTTTAAAAAACGTTACAAATTTTAAACAAAATATATAGTGTATTATTTCCAAATATATATGGTGCATTATTTCCAATATATATATCCTATATCCTAATATATATATATATGTATATATCCGTTTAATGTATTTATTTTTCCTCGATTTTCATAATGGCCGAGATTTGTGTATATGAAACTTTTAACGGTCGCCACTTTAAAATGAAACGGCGGATGCTAATGACGAGTTTCTAGGACCATCCTGGGTTGACCTGTGACTTTGGAGCCAAATCAAAAAACATATCGGCCCAACAGTCTCGGAGAAAAGCCGCGGCCGGAGGACGGACGGATTTTTTATTTTTATTTGATTTTTGGATTCAACGTATCTTGAAAGGTAAAACTCCAAATTTCGAAGAGAATTAAAAAACAATGCAAAAACAAATTCTTATTCGATTAAAAATGTTTATTACTGAAAATAATAAGGCAAAAAGAACAAGCAAATTAAACGACTCATTGAGCGGTGTTGAATGAATGAAGAACGCATTTTCTTTTATCTTAATATTAAAGTTTTATTTAGTTCGGTAATAGAGAGATCAATTAACGATCTCTAAATTCATATCAATATTATTTAATTTATATTCACGGGAAAATTACTGCTGCAATCATAAAAATTTAAATGCTAAACATCAGTATGGTTTGAGAGGCGCTTACTGTATCCAGTCATTCCTGAAACGAGTACCTGATCATATTTAGGGGCTTGGTGCTCCGTGATGCCGCCACTGTCTCACTAGCATACCGTTCAGGTTCCGAATCTTCATGCGGTGCCAACCAACTTTCTAAACGCTTGAATTAACCGATATAATCACAAGTACAGGTTTTGAACAATACCGAAAACCTCTTCTTTGTCCTCCTTCTGAAGTTTTTAACTCATAATTATTTGAGCTGATAGAAATTTTTGTGCAATCGGGCTTTTAAAAATCCCATGTATCCATTTAGTCCGAAAGTATACCGCTCTGGAAGAGATTGAAATAATTTTTTGTCTTTTTCTAGTTTTATATTCGAATGGTATCCCATCCCTAAAATAAAAAATATTTCGTATATACTTCAATAATACTTATTCTATGACAAATAAAATTGCCCTTAATGAACTCAATGTCACGTATTTGCTGATTAGACGCGAAATTGATACCAATCCCACCAATATAAATCCTTTACCCATTCAAACTCAACATTTTGTTTGCCTTGCTTCAGATAACGTCTAAAAAGAAGATTGAACCTTAACATTTTAATATAAAACAGTCGCTGCTGCCAAAATAGCCGGAAGAGGGCAGAAGAGGGGAGAGGGCACATGCCCCGGGCTGTGGTGATTAAGGATACAGAGGGCAATAAATTTTGAGCGAAATTTCGTACTTAAGTAAAATATTTGCTTCTACTTTTTGATTATCTTGGCCTTAATTAATTGAGTAAAATGGGTTAATTTTATTAGATGATGATATTTATTTCGAAATATATTACCAAACATACTCTTATAAAACTGTTGACCTCTAATGAAGGGGGCGTGAAAAAAGGGGCAGTAAAATTAAATGTACCACTCTCCAGGCAAAAATCCTAGTCAAGCTACCAGTGGATAGGTTTTTTACAAGTCAGTATCATATATTAACCATCAATCACACTTAGGTTCATGTGGTATAATTGGAAACAAATTTCCAGTGTTTTATATTCTACTATACTGCTTGAATTAATCAAGTGATACAATTTTGACATTTATAGCCAATGCTATACTTCTACTGGACGATTGGGTATAATCATTTTGACTTCAATTTACACCCGTCTGTGTTCATATCATATCCCAGAGACTAAGGATAAATGGAAACAGCAATTTTTCACTAGGCTGATGAAGATAATAACCATGGAAAATATGTTTACCTTGATGACTCAAGGAGTGCTATACACAACACATTTTTTTTTTCAACTACCGCAGGATACATAATATATAGGAAAATTTAAATTACATAACTGGGAAAGTAACGAAAACAGAGAGGAAAAAAATTGAAAAGGCCGGAATCCTCTCTAATGTCTTATTTCTTTTGTAGGGTCAACAACCACCAAACATTTAGTGTTTAACACTTTAAATAAGTATTTTGGACTTTCATTGAAGGTTTAGTTTTAAATTAAAATTTATTTTTAGGTTCAACTTTTAAATGTAGATTTGGCTTTAATTTTTTCATCTTAAACATAAGCCTGTATTGATTGTTGGTTAAAACTTCGAACCAGGAATAAACAAAGTGCAACATAACACTCTAGAAATGCATTTTTCCAAAATATAAAATTGTGGAATATTAAAAATGTGTTTTGAGTCTATCTTCAGATTATATCGCCGGAGATGAACCGAATCTAAAATGAAAAAAATATCAAACTTAGTTTTGAAGATATCGTTAAAAATGCTTATTTATACATTGCCCGCTTGTTTATGAGCCACGGCTTCCAGATATTTCATAGGTAACTATAAACAAAAATATAAAGGAGTGTCGATTTAGATGGAATATAACGATTGTAATTTTAGGAATATCTAAAGTTTACAATAGATCAACAAAAAAAATCGTACGACAGCTTGAAGATTTGCTGAACCTTCAGTGATAAAAGAGAAAACAATAAATATAAAACTGCTTATTCATGGATTTCCACTTATCTGAAATCGATTAAGAAGCATTGAAAAAAAATCCATAACATCTTACTGAGCACTTTCTGTTTCTTTATGATGCCTCCTTTAGGCCATAATTCATCAGTTGGCGCACTCATAAAATATTAAGAGCGGTTATCCTGTTTCACGAATAAATTTCTGAATAATTAACTTTCTTATTCAGATATTTATGGCATCTTATTCATTAATAACGAAGGCCGATTTGATTCTTAATCATTTTTAAGTTACGACCAGATAGGAGATTTAAAAAAAATTAAACCGAAATAAATTATGCATGCAATTTTTTTATACATGCGAGAAGTTATAATTAATTATCCGTTAAAATTTTCTCAGATGAATTTTTCACCCTACTTCCAAAAAATTGATTCTGATTGTGAGATGCTGGTATGCCGGTAACTAATTTCTAGCGTCAGTCATTTTCTACACCATATAAAAATTATCATCGCCTTGGTTTTTAATTAAAGTCAAATATATTAATGATAATAATGTAGTTATTATGTAATAACGTTTATTACAATATGCCACATTCAAGGACAATAGGCAACAGTAATAAATGTACACATAGTATATATATATATATATATATATATATATATATATTGTGTATTTAAACTTAGAATTATATAATTATAAGTTAAACCAAAACATAACCATAATAATTATGTAAAACAAAAGCATTAAATATGTATATATTTGAAAAAAAATGTTTGGCCCTTGCCCAGGGCTGGGCAGTAATTAATTACATGAATATTTAATTACTTCTTCAATTACACAAGCAAAATTAAGCTATAATTATAGCAAGAAAATGGTTAAACGATCTAAACATTAAAATTAGTGGTTTAAAAAAAAAATTACACTGACGTAATTGTATGTATGTTAAATTACAATTACTCAAACAGTTTTAATTAATTGTAATTGAGGTTCTCTATTACATTTACTCCTTGACGCTAATTAATTTTAATTACAATTACAATTATTTCTCGACATTAAGTAATTCTGTTATAAGCAGTGCATCGGACCCTGTAGGATCGGGAGACCCTTCTGGGACTCACCCAGCCTCTATAAAGCGGGTACCCTTAATTGGGAAAAAAACCAGGCGGTTGAGCGTGATCTCGGCCAAATCATCTCGCACAACCGTTGGCTTAGAAATAGTACGGTCCTTACCAAGTATTAAACCCAGGACCCTTCATCGGTTGTAGTTATAAGGTATAAGTAATTGCAATTACAATTAACATTACCTTTAATTTAATTCATAGCAATATTTACTCTATATTTAATTTTGCCACCGCAATTTTTGCATTCGATTCATTGAAACGCCATTTGTATCCCTTAGCCCATTTCTGGAAATAACATTTTTTTGTGCCATTTTTGCTTTAAGTAATTGTCATTGTGAACCACAATTACTTTAAGTTGCAGAAATAAAATTACAATTACATATGATTGCAATTGGTAATTTCAATTACTTTGGCTCAGCCAGTAACTGAAATTAAGGACCACAATTACGATTACAGTTCTTCATCAAGTAATTGCAATTTTATTTCTGTCATTCTAAATTACAGTTTAGTGAGTAATTGTAATTGTAATTGAAATTACGTTTTGTCATCAACTGCTCTTACCAAGTCAGCCAATCGCTAAAATCTATTCATTACATTTTCCTATGTTTTATGAATATGCTATGCAACAGTTACCTGCATCCTTGTAAACATATTTTATCTAAGGATCAAAGGTGTTATTAAATTAATAATAATTATTAATTAGTTATTAGTTATAAATTAATCAATAAAATTTGGTTTGAAAGATTTTTTTTATTCTTGTCTCAGTGACTGATATTTATAAATAATTGGAATGTTAACAGTAATCCTGATTGGCTGGACATAACCATTGATCTGGAGCTGGAAAATAAAGGATTGGAAAACGATTCGGTCCTCGCAGTCATCGTCCTGAGAGACCTCAAGCATTTCTTTCCAAAGCACTTCTCCCAAAAGATAGAGTAAGCATTTTTTTTTTCTTTTTATTTTTTTTACAAGCGGTATATAATTATAGTGCCAATTCATTTATTTGTTTTCTTGATAAATACAAGAGGCAAGCAGCCAGCCAGGCAATACTCTTCTTCATTCAGCAGTTTATTGAGATTGTTTTAAAATTCTATTGTATTATATTAAAAAATAAAACAAAATAATAGATGTTAATCTGATGAACATATAATGAGTCATTCTGGCACCTTTGTGGTGTGAATATGCGAGATCATATTTTATCAAACACTGTTTATTAAATCATTACAAGCCACTACCTAATTACTTTTTTAGTAGTTTATTGATAAAAAACAAGTCAATCAGCAATTTACTATATTTTTATAAGATGTAATCTACAAAAGTAATAAAATCTATTATTTATATATCTCGTATAAGATGCATATTATTATATAGATCGTATAGATGCAGATGTAAAAATAAATATGTATTTTCTCAGTTTTTAATCATCGTGCAGATAAGGAAAAAAAAATTTGTCCAATTTCGACAGAATGGCGATATTGCAATTTAAATGAGACTTTCAGATGACTAACTCCCATTTTTACGAAAATTATATATTTTTCTTCTATGTGAATGTGCATTTAAATTATTAAATCGGATATTTTGAGAGGAATTTTTTTTAAATTTAATTTCTGAAAGAAATCAATATTTTTCAGTTAATAGAATGACTAACTCCTTATTTGCTTATATTGTTGAATTACATGTTACATTACATACTATATTTCTTTTAACTAAAATTGTATGCTTTTAAAAGCAATGACCGTTAAAAAGAATTTTATGGAACTACCTCAGGTCAATTTAGAAAAAGAGTTATTTTAATTTAAAAATATTTTATAGGCATTTTTACCGAACACAGAAAGCCCACAAAACACAAAGCCGTGGATCTCAAGAAGTAGCTTCATGTTTAGTTAAACTTTGAAATGTATACATCCGATTTTAAAAATAAAGTTCTGTGTCTGCTGCGACTTTTGTGCGGGCCACAACAGAAATGAGGAGTTTTCATTTAAAAGTTAATATATCCACTTCTCAAAAACAAATATTTTGTTGATGAATTAATATTCCTAAACCTAAACCTAAACATTATTCAGTTTATTTCAGATTTTAAATTTTCTCATGTCAAATCAGATCAACATTTTCAATAGAAATTTGCTTTATGTCCATGAGATGTCCCTTTAATAATTTTTTTGTAATAATTTTCCAAAAGTGGATATATTTAAATGTGTTAGAAAACTCCTCAAATATAAAATTAGCACCAAGTTTCTTCAAATTCTTAATGAAGCGATATGAAAGTTGTGAAAGGATTGATTTGAAATTTCTTATTAATTTCCGAATGATGCAGAATTCGACGTAATTGAGGAATGGTTTAAAATTATCAGGAAATGTGAAAAACGTGAGTTCATTATTCACTTAAAAAAAAATAAAGTAGACATTGGCATAACTAAGGAGCGAATTTTCATGTAAAACAAAAAGCAACATATGTACATAAATATGTAATTATATTTCCCCAAATATTTATAAAAATATGAGATTTATTTAAAAATAAAAATCTTGAATGTTGGTGAAATTAAAAAAAAAAAAATAAAAAAATAAGTAGACGAACATTTAAGAAAAAAAATACAAAATAATTAACATCTAAAAGTAATTTAATAATTTAAGAGACCCGACTTATATGTGAAATAAAAGTTCGCACATGTACATATGTATGTACTGATTTTTTCATAAATTAATAAGAGTATAGAAAACAAAATTCATAAAATATAAAAATAAAAACATAAAAAATTGGACGATTCTAGCGTGGTTAAATTTTTCTAATACTTCCATATTTAAAAGTTTCGGCTTTGTTTTTTCATTGGACATTTTCCCCACGTTTGCCACATAACGAGTTTCAACGCCTGTAGTTTCTTCTATACAGACCCATCCATTAGGTCCATCACCGATAAAATCACGAATTTTAATAATAGTTTCAGAAGATAAACCCGACAGGAGATTTGTTCGGATCGTACTTTCATCTGGGATAGTTTGGCCCATGTACTTTTTTTTTTAAATTCTTTAAATTGTTTATTATTTAATCATTGAAAAGTATATCAGCTCTCGCAAAAGCACGGCATAAATCTGTAAGCATACTTAATGCTTTCTAAAGACGACGAAGAAGAAACAAAGCTTAGCTTCAGACTTTTTTTTTCATTTTCTTATTTCGCTTTTATAAGTTTGTTGAAAGATGCTTGAAATCATTGACTTGTCGCTTCCTTTTTCCCACTGCTTTTCCCAAGATATCTCCGTCTCCGCGAAAACTTTCGTTAAGGAATTCGCGAATGTATTTCGACGCTAGGACTTTTATGGTCGATTAAATTGTTGGCAATTTAACAACAAACGGAATAGGACACTAGCATAAGTCCCGGCATGGAAGAATACTAATTCTGAATAGTAAAAAGAGAATTGGTAGGGAAAACAGGCATTCGGGGAATCGAATTGGAAAGTTTAGCACAAAGCTACCCCAGTCTTTGTTGATTAAATATGGGTAATTTAATTAAATTGGATAATTTAAGTCCTGGTTTCTATAAGCATAAATACAATTATTAACAATATGTAATATCTCTTCCAAATATGTAAAATAAAAAATTCTTTATTTGCTTTTAAATTGTATGAAACTTAAAATAAAACGTCGAAGAAGGGTGTACAAGGCTTTGAAAAAATATGTAAATAAAATAAATCCGCTCTCTAGTCATGCATACATGAAAATATGTGAAAAAGGCGATATATCCTAATATATATAAATAAAAATAACAAAAATATATAAAATATTCTTTTTATGTAAATTAATTCATAGAGATAAGTGTTAGAAAAAGAACTATAGGTAGTCCTGTGCAACTATCTTTATATAATAAATGAGGATTTATAATATAATACTTCTCGAACTAAATCGCACGAGAATATAATAGGCATGTTAGATTTGCTTAAATAATATTTAAGCAAATATTATGTGTGTAATATAAATGGACTATATTACATTCCACAAATTTACCATAAATATTATCAAAGGTATTTTAAATACAAGGAATTACAAAAAACAGAATGGAGTTGTTTGTTGTTAACTAGTTAACGAAAAATTTGTTTCTGTTTTCAGTAACTAAGTGTCTTACAGTAACTAATTGCAAGTGTGTTACAGTAACTCCAAAAATTACTGTATTTGTCTTTTCAATACCATTTCTATAAGAATTGAGCCTTGGGCGAATGGTTAAGAGAAGTATGTTAATTGTAGAAAACTGTTATATTTTAATATTTCTGCTATATACTATACTGTGTATAGTGTATGTTGTATACTTTTGCAAGAGAAAAATTTTCCAACGATAAATATTATTAAAGTAATTGCCTGAAAAACGTTGAAATTGAAGTTTGTCATTCTTTCAACTAAGAGGCTAATACCACGGTAGGTATATGGTAAATTAACATAATCTACATTTATCAAAATATAATGAAATTCATTACAAAAATAAAATAAAAGTTTGAAACATCTTTGTCCTGAAATGTGAGGTTTCCATGCATCATTCATGACATCGTTCTAGAACGCTTTCATGGGCAATTCGTTCTAACAGATTGTTATTTGAGACAAATAGTGTCGTGACACTGTTTCATGTTTTATTTACAGTAAGATAACTAGTTTCTGTGTATATTTCAAGTTAAAATATTACCGTCAAAAATACATTATAGGTACTTTTGTATATTATATTTTTTCCTTTATTAACTCAATTACAGGATAAATGTATGTACCATTATATAATCAAATGCAGTTATCAGTTATAATATTAGCTTCCTTTTCTGAAACAATATGCATACTATAATTATAATTTCATTTGACAAATATTGAATTAAAAATTGATTATGTAAAAAAAAGTATCAATATTTGAATTTTTACGATTCTTGCACACCTATAGGAAGTAAAATAATGTATACAGCCATACTGGTTAACTACACTAGGTTGCTATAAACATAAATACAATTATTAACATCTTATAATCATAGTATATTATCAGCAAATATGAGTAAGCATATTTTGTTATTTTCTTTAAGCATTTTTTTATTTTTGTTTTCTTTCAATCTTTTTATAGTCTGCTTTGAATTATCTTTCCATTTCTTCTTCACCTATGTTTGCTATTCATCTATGATTAATAAAATGTATAACAATATAGCAAGTTTCCCAAAGCAGTGTAATATTTAAAGCACCTAAAAATTCCTGACAAAAAAAATAAATAAAAATATACGTTTAAGTTAAGATAAATTAAATATTTAAAACACAAATATATATATAAAAAAACTTTTTACGGTACCTACCTGCTTGATTTAATATTTTTTAAAAGAAATGAAATTGCGCAATGATATTATATTTCAATTGTACATGACCATTATGTACAGTATAGTTATGAGATCCAAATTCCTTTCAAACATTGTAAAAAAACAAAAAAAATCATACAATATAAATATTTCATATCAGTAAATCTGATATCTTAGAAATTATAGTTATTTAAGATGTTTATCGTAACATGTTTAGGTGGTTCGATGCAAAATTCGCTGGCTACTGTTTTCATTTCAAATCAAAGTGATTAAACTTAATCGTATAAATTGTTTGAATAATCAATTAAAACTGATATTTTAGAGACTCGAGGCTTTTTTAGTTTTTGCTCTTTTATATTAATCTGTAAAATTATTAATGAATTCCTAAGAGAAGAAATGCACACGCAATTTTATGTGAAATAATCCTAATTAGTAAATAAGAAAATAATGGCCAAATTATTTCAAAAGTAAAAATACCAATTTCTAATAATTATTATGTTAATATCTTACAATTTGTAGCATCATATTAAAATCATTTGAATGGATACCATAGAATTCCCATATAGTGACTAAGTTGTCATCCTCTGTCTATTCGTGACCTGGTGAACAATGGCTGAGGTTCTACTATTGTCGTTGCCGGGTGAATAATGTACTGTCTAAATGGTCTTTGGTTCTGTGATAGTAAATATCCGAGGAGTTCTGTTGTCTTAAAGCCTTATATTTTATGATGATTTAATATAAATTATTTATTATAGGAGTCAGGTTAATTTAATTCATTGTACTTCATCAACTACCAATGAAACAATAGGAATTGTTAATTAATTTGTTGATTTTTTTTTTGGCAATATTTCACCTGATACATGTTTTAGGAAATGTTAAATCCCTCCCCCAATAAAAAAAAAAATTAAAAGAAACCGGTTCTTTCGATTTCTAAGGAATACTCGTTCTAAGCTTACAGAACCGTTTATTTTGAAGCTTACGGCAGCAGTTTGATTAGTATTGTGAAGAATAGCAAGAGCTGAATCCACATAAAATATAGCATGATCCAAATTTGAAATAATTTGTGTTAAACTAGCTAACCACCTAAAATGAACCTTCGTACAGAAATGATAAAACGAGGCATGGTACAGAGCATTACCACCCTGGAAACACCACAAGAGCTTTTATCATTTATATCACCGGACGTCACTTTTAAATATTTCTAATTTTGTTGAATATTGATTTTTTTGTTGTACATACTAATAAGTAATGTATTAATTATAGCATAACAGCGTTGTGCCTTAAAAAGCCGAACACCAAAGGTTTTTAATCGTGATTTTATCCGAAAGCTTCCTGATAAATTATGTTGGGTGTCCGTTCCATTAAGAAACAAATTGTTGTATCCCATGACCCTAGAGCTGGGGCCACATGCAGCTGACCATGTAAAAATCATCCTTACTTATCGAGTTCTGCTCAAGACTTAAAAATGAAGTGAAATTACCCGATTCTAAACCTACAAAGTTTTAAACAATAAAGTCAAGCTTATACGGAGAGATAGCTCTATGTATGTCGTAATTAGGCTCCGTAGCGTATTGTACGATCATCCGATGATGGGCTCTGGGAAGCGTAAGAAGGTTGTAACTTATTATACGGCCACCATCTATGTAATAATAAAATAATATTGATCTAAATAAAAAAAATAGTAATAATTAAAAAAATAAATAATAGAAATAGTAATAATAAAAATAATATTATTTATGTTACAATTAGCTGTAATTAATACATAGCGCCAATTTACAGCATTTTGATCTGATTTTTTGATGAATTAAATAAACGTAAAAATCAAATTTAAGTCCGTCAGCTATTTCTTCTCAATATTGCGTATAACGGTTTAATGTCACTACGGCTGTAAATAACTACAATATGAAGTTAAGTCTAAATTGTTTAAACATTTTTTAAGGAAAAGCGGATAAAACATAATAGGTTTTTGGTCCTCAACTTTACATTTTGTTTTAAGGTTGCGGATGGAAGGTTGATAAAGCTTAGAACCTTCTTACGCGTTACATAATAACGGAAAGAAGTTGCTCCGAAATCGGCTCATGACTAGGCGAAAAATCTGATAAACAAATACCAATTTGCATTGGATATTTTATTTATAATATTATCGAAAAAACATCTACTTTTTTTTAAAAAGTAAAAAAAAATTATCCCAAAACATCGTTATATTTTTCACAATTTGCTAAACTATACTCAATGAAAATACGTGTCATTTCATATAAAACCTACATTATACCTACTCTTAAAAGGCCTTAAGCGCCAAAAATTCGAAATTTAGGTTTCAATTTAATATGTGATATAAACAATCCATCGATTCCCGCTAACTATATATCGAGAAAAAAATTTGTAAATAGTCTACAAATCGATTATTAATGACGTAAGCACCAAATACTAACGACTCTCAATCTGGCCTTAACCAGTGCTAGAAGCCTTAAAAACCTATTGCAACTATAATAGTTTTGCCACCTTAATAAACTCCTACTCTATACAATAAAGAATAAAATATTGTTATGAAAAAAAAATATTGTTATTTGGGAGAAAATCGTTTCGTGTGTTTCCTGCAAAGTTAGGAAAGCAGCGCTTCGAAAATGTTAAGTAAATTTTAATATTTTTATCTCTGCAATAACCATGTGCAATAAGATTGTTTTCAGAATTCTTTTTTTTTTAAGAAGAAATCAAGAAAGTTGAAAAAACGGAAATGGAAATATAAAATTAAATTAAAATGTTTCACCATTTCATAATAGATTAGGTGTTAATAAGTAGCCAGTACGTAATATGTACAAGAATTTCTAACTTTTAATTGTTTATTTTTTTTAATCGAGTTATAAGTTGTAGTAAGTATGGGTATTTTGAAATCGGTCTGTGATTAGGTATATCGTTTTGGTAATATCGAATATTTTTCATTTTTGAAAAGATACAACATAAAAATTGTTTACTATTTAAGATCAGATGTTCATCAATCTTCTATTTATTACTTAGATATACAAGGGACTAGCTATACAGTACCCTAGGGTTAGAATATCGAAAGGAAAATATCGATGTTCGATATTTTGATATATCGCAAAACCAAATATCGATATCCACCGATAATCGCTAAAAAATATCGCTATATCGAAAGGAAATGAATGAAAAAGTAAAGAAAGTGCATCAAATGTTAAACTGTGAAGAAGGTTATGAAATAATATAATGATTATTATTTATAAAACAATAATTTTATTAGCTATGAATCATTATAAAAAAAGATAGGAAAGAATTATACTTCAAAGAAAAAAAAAATGTTATAACATATTTTTATTTTGAAGACTTTTAGCCGTATTTGATATATTAAAGTCTTCTAGAAATTTTTCAAAAAAAAAAAAAGCTTCAAACTTCTCAAATTTATATTTATCTTATAACTCTTCCGACTATATTGTGCATTCTCAAAACATTCATCTAAAAGCATGTAATTTATTTGATATACATCTCAGTACCATCATCATTTATATAAATCATCAATTTTTCTTTATATAGGATTAATCAACTTAATTTGTATGTAAATCTTATCTACTAATTATTGTTTGGTAATTAAATATTGTTTATTGTTACATTTACTGGTAAAACTCCAGAATGGTAACCCCTAACATGGAGGACATCTAGATTTTTAGGGCCTGTCTGATCTTAAAAATCTAGACCTCCGCCATTTTGGGGTTACGATTCTGGAGTTTCACCGAATAAAGGAAATTATTAAAATAAAATACAGTAGAACCTTGATAATTGGTATGGTTAAGGATTCGAAAGGTAAATATGAATTATCGAGATATCCAATAATCGGCGGTAAAAAAAATGAAATAACAAAATTAAAACAAAATTGTATTAATATGAATGAAAATACAAACGATATAGTTAGATCAAATCGGTTATTTTCTTATGGTGCAATCCTTGAAGACGGATCTCATCGATGCCTTCCTTAAGCATGTTCAGAGCAGAAAATACGTTTACACAAACACTGATTTTGCTAAGAAATGACACAAGTTGTAGATGCATTATTTCATGTAGCCATTTTAGAACTAATCGTCGGCACATCAATTTCTTCTTCATCTCCTTTCTATACGGAATCAAAATTTCCTCGTCAGTTAGGATCCAAGCTACTGCTAAACCTTCGTCAAAATAGGCGAAATCTCGAAAAGTCATGGGAGGTCTTAATTTTGAGGTAGGTGATTCCCATCCTTGATGCTTTCTAAGAGTCGCATCACTACTTCCTTGCGTTAAATGTCTAAAATCGTTTAATTATTGCCAAGTTCAGAGAATGCAGCTTAGAGGTTGTGCTGGAAGGCAAAAACAGAATATAAACATCGCTGAGTGATGTGGTACTGTTTTGGGCCGTACAATTATCAATAAACAGTTGAAAATTTTCGCTGTTATTTATTCCCTATCTATACCCATTCGTTGAAAATTTCACTTATGATATTTTGTGTTTGCACGATAGGCGTTCGGTAAAGTTTTTGTTTATAAAGCACCTTGCATTCGCGGATTTGCCAGTCATGAGCGAACTTAATTTTTCATATCAATCTATGTTGTCGGCTAACAGTATGGTTACAGTTTTTTTTACAATTTTATTTAAAAAGAACTGAATAGAAAAAAAAAGAAGGGTAAACCGACCGAAATTCATAGAAACGATTCCTCTCTCACTCATTCACCTTTCCTATTGAAAATATTAAAAGTTAACCAGATTTTTTATTTGGAAATTCGAATTATCAGGCGTTTACATTACTTGGAAGACGAAAATGAATATGAATTATTGGGGGAACCGGATTCCAGTATTTTTATACGAAATAAAGGGAGACTTCCAAGAGACCAGAAAATCTATAAGAATTACTGGGATATGAATTGTCGAGGTTCTACTGTAATATGGTTTAGCATATGGTGTGATCGATATATCGTTGTAAAATATCGATATCATCGATATATCGGATATTAAGATACCGATATAATATATCGGTTTTTCAACTCCGATATATCGAGATATCGATATATCGCTTGTCGATATTCCAACCCTACGGTACCCCCAATATTAAGTCCCCGAGTTGTGAGGGTTCAGCGGCTTTACACAAAGGATTTATCTCGTTTCCAAGGGCTGGTGATACATACATAGGTATTCCTGAAACGTTAAATGTTCTTAAGTAAAAGAGTACCCTTCAAAAATATTGGCTATTGTTAACATATTACTGCAAGTTTGGTAAAGCATTTCGAGGTAGAGCATTCAACTAAATCTTTAAAATGCTTTATGAAGGAGATATGTAAAATAGACATGGTACCATGCTCAATATTGGAGAATTGATGTAGGCATGTAATGCAAACGTTTTTCTCTCAACCTGATATAAGCGCTGCTGTAATATTGTCTTGATATAAGGACACGAAATTTTTTCAAATACGAAATATATTTACAATCAAAAGTCATTCTCTCTGGATTCCTCGTCCCAAATGCTCCACATGCTACGACTCAATACTCATAAAACTGATTTCAGCAGTTCACCAGAAATATTTTTCGCCACTTCTTATTTATTTATAAATTTCTCATTATATTTGAACATTTTTATCGCTTATATCGGCTCGAACACAATATTTCTAACTCTAAAGGATAAATTGAATCTGAAGAGATGATGAATAGGATACGATCAAAGAAGGAACTTGAAAGGAGCTAAGATGAAAGGAAATAGAAAAGCCTTATAACGGCCAACTAGAGGTAGCCACTAAAATGAATATTAGTAGTAAAATAGTTTATTACTTGCATTCGTGGACGGACAACATTATATATTTTATTAATTTAAATAAACTTATATTTCTCATTATTTAATATATACTTAATTTTTCACATTAAATTAGAATAGCATAGAATAGAAAACTTACTTTATTCTGGGACGAGGTCACTTCAGAATAACACGAATGAATAAATAACCAGAAAATCATATCTGGCCAAAAAATTATAGTAGTAAACGTAAATAACTTTATACGTCAATTACAATAAAAATAAATAAACAAAAATGAATTATTTTCTTTAAAAAAAATGCACATCTATTGAACAAAAACAAAAAAAAGTAAAAAGGAGAGAAAATTAAAATTATAAATAAATTGACACTTAAACATTGGAAACAAACGTAATATATAATCAAATCGTTAATCTCAAATTGAAACGTCTTGCTTATACAGGCATCTTTTTGAAAAGTGGGATGTTGGAAAAGGAGGGTTGAGAAAAAGCATGGCGAATATTAGAAGAGAGGGAATTCCAGAGGATAGTGGATAGATTCATCTTCATCTTCATTATTACCTAACATCATTGTCATAATTAGCATAAGTTTAATTATCATAACTATCTCAATTTGCTTTACATACTTCCAATTACAATACATAACCCATCACCTTTCCTTTTTTATTATTTTATTTCCATTACAATTTTATTAATTTTTTGGCCTTAAACACATGTGTTTTACCAGTAGGTTTAACCATTCTTTTAAATCAATAATTTTTAATTTTAATCAAGTGGTATTTACAGTTATTTTCTGTCAAACCAGTAAGTTGGCAACGAGATTTATCCCTCAAACTAGTTCTCAGAACTCTATTTCGATTCAGTTAGTTTGCCCTCGGCTGTACTCCTCTCTAGTATAATATTATTAAGATTTATTTCCCTTCCTCTTCCACCTTGTTTCTATCCTTGTTAAATAGTTATTACTCTATATTTTAGATTACATAACTTTATATTTTACTCCTTCATTTTATTTTGTTATCTATTTCTTTGTTGTTATCTTGTTTTTTTCTTAAAACAATAGGCCGAGATGATGGAAAAAAAAGTAAAATTAAGTTTATTTATAAATGAAACTTATAAAATATATGCCTTTCATTATAAAAATTATTCTTTTCAATACTTTCTACCACAAAATTAAAAAAAAAAAAAAAAAAAAATCCAAAAGGTGGGCATAGTCAATGTTTCACCGAGATCTCTCATTATTCTGCTTTTACAAAAAACAACGACATATACCCATTTTTTTTTTGTTTTGTTTTTCGTATAAAATGAAAAAATATGCTTGAGATATTTTATTGAGCTTAGTTTACTGAAAAATTAAAAAAAAAAAAACATGAAGTCACTTCAAGTTAAATAGTTAAAACATTTTATTAAATTATAAAACAAATTCATGTTGGTTTTCAGCATCCCGTAAAATCCTTAAATAACAATTTTCAATTAAATTATAAAATAAGAGTTTTTTAGCCCACAAATTTTCCCTACCATTTGATCACGGTTGTTTCCAAAAATCATAAAGATATTTTACAGCTCCTAGGTAACTCAACCAATCAACTTAAAATTTTTAGGTGCTAAAAGGACGTTTTCATCCTGTATTATTATCATCAGAAATGTGTAAAACTCGTCATTCCAGCAGTACCAAAACATTCGGTCTGTAAAATTCGGTCCATTATGAACGGGCAATAGAAGTTTGATAAATAATCAAGAAAATTGTGCAACCAAATCCACTTTTTCCAATAAGAGAAAATTTTTTTTATTTCTCTGGTTTGTTGGAGATACGTAGGTGAGGGTTTTGGGGGTACTGAATCTTAATATAGAGTAAGTTTTTTTTTATTTTAAGATTTCGTTAACTAGCTTTATTTAATTTTTCTTTAATTTTAAAATTTTGTGTCAATTTTATTTCCTATCCATTCTTTTACTTTACCGTTCTTTTTTTTTAGCAATACATTTTTTTTATCTAATCATTTAATAATTTCAAATTATGGATAAATGTTCACTTGTAAGGAAAATTCTTATTTTATTCATTCATAATCAATTATGATTTGATACGGGATTCTACTATCAGTTAACTACAATAATGACATTTTGCTAAATTACGACTCTCAAAGAGGGCAAAATTATGATTATGCATTAAAAACCTCTCCATAGATTGGGAAGATCATTGCAATGCTAGCGTTGATGAAATTCCATCCTATGAAAATTTATATATATTCTTGGAGACAATTAGCAAGTCTTCTGATTGCATCTTCCTTACCAAATCTTTACACCATTTCTCTTATAAATGTACAATTACAAAACCTTCATTACTCGTACATACTTTTACCAAATTCAGGTATTATGGTACCTTTGGAAAGACGAGTTTTCCCTCTTTGTGATGAAAACAGTTAATTGTACACATTTGCTAGATTTGGAGGAAATAAAAAGCCACTTGAAAGTATTTAAACAAACTTAAACATCGCCTTATATCACAAATTCAAATGGATCTAATTATGTCCGATTTGTGTCATTTGGTACATTTTAAAGCCCTTATGGTTCCATAAAAAATTGAAGTTGACCGGTTCAGTTCCCTAGGGAATCTAATTTTTTTTAAAGATTTTTGGAAACAATTGTGATCCAAAAGGCAAGGACGCCTACCCAATATTTTGAGATGTTACATGTATGAGTGTGACTAAAATTTGATCTTTTTATTTTATTTAGAAGAAATTATTTATTTATTTTTTTTTTTTTAACATCATCATCTAGATGATATTTTTGTTGTTACTCACGGTTTTGAAGGATGGATTATTGGATGGATTTTAAGTTATTATTACCCTTTTCATATGACAAACTGATTTATTTATTTTTTGAAAATCATAAATATAAAAAATAAAGAAAATAAAATAAATAATCATAAAAATGCACATAAATTAGATATAACAAATATCTATCTTTCCAATAAAATGTACTAAATTTTTATTTTCATGCCATCATTTTCAAACAAAACAAATATATAAAACAAATGCCTGCGTCTTGGTTAATAAAACATCCATAAGTACATATATTAATGAATTGGTGTATATTATTGTCTGAGGAAAATACCCCCATTTTTGTCTTAGAAACAATCCACATCCCCGACAGAAATCCTTCGCTCTATATTCGCCATTGCCATAGAAGATGGTTCCGTTGATTTATGTTACTGTGGACAGTACCATTCCACTATCTCAGGGGCTCGCCTACACGGAGCTCTGTTCCCCCGCAGTCGTCCACAGTCTGCTGAATAATTTAGGCTGTCCCTCCTTCCTCTGACGTTAAATTTTGAAGGACCTGCGAGTTTGCTTCAACTGGTCAAATTGGGTTTAACTTTCCTATATTTTCTTTTACATTAAAAGTAGATACTTTTGGTTAAATCGCCTTTCCTCAGTTGTCATGAATAAACGCTTATAGTGTATTGAAGCAATCAGTTGATAATAGTTTTCACAGTTTTATGTTTATATATATATATATATATTAACCTCAAATTAATGTATGATATTTGTATGTAAAAATGAAATATTTTTTTTTAAATAGTTTGAAATAATTAATAAGATATTTATTATTTTACACTAAAGAAATGGACTTTTTAACAATTTCATTTTGAGAAGAATGACTTTGTATTAAAGCGATTATATAAAGTATTATATGAAGTATTTATATAAAGTATTAAATAATTTGAGAAATGGAACAAGTGCTTGTTTAAGTGCCTGAATATCGAATTTTTCATATATAATAAAAAATAAATTTAGATTTATCTTTTCCTACAAACTTGAAAATAGGTATGGTTTTAATTAAAAAGTGAAATATAAATGTGGACATTTAAAGGAATTAGTAAGAAGTAAGAAAATAAGAAAAATCGACAAACTATTTAATGCCGTCATTTTAATAGTGAATCATGTTTATTGGAGATGCATTCGCTTTTTCGGTGAAAAGATTGAATTGATATTTGATCGCGTTATGTGAGTCATCACGGGCATGAAGAAGTGAAGTTGAGTCAGTGTATGAATTTAATTAAATTTTAAGAGTAAAAACTTAAATAAGGGTCAGTGAGTAAATGACTAATTAAATTTCAACATTTCCTAGCTAGGAAACACCATTAATTGTAATTGTGGCGCGTTTTTGCAAAAACCTACATCTCCACTTTCATAAAACATGATTTTTTTTTTTAAATCGTGTAGATTCTATTGAGCTCATCCGATATTCAAAATTGTTTTTCTTAACTATTAACTTAACTTTTAACTTAAATTTTTTCCTCAATTTACCTTTATTTAACCTCAAATTAAACAAATTCTCAAATAAGTAAATAAACTTGTAAATACATTTAAAAATCTAGATTTTGTGTATAGTTCACAATGGTGATCGTGAAAAAAAACCGTAAATGAGCACTAATGTGCTGTGGTTCACTGTGACCATTTCCATTAGAGCCATTAGAGCATCTTCATCCAACATTTCATATAAAATCTGATCCCCTATACAATTTTCCAGTTAGCCTTCATCGTCTAAATCATTCTCGTCGTCTGATGGGAATTCATTTTTTGGGAGGAGAGCCATAACTATTTCTGAACGACATTTCACCACCTGAAACCCATTCAATTTTAAAGATAAACAATAGGAACGCAATGGTAATGAATAAGACACATTTTTATTCAATGAAATATGTTTTATCATAAGCAAATCACATTGACAGAAAACTTTTTTGATAAAAAAATTGATTAAAAAAACTCCAATAAATCGACAATGTTGCACAACTTGTCCAGAAAATGAAAAAAAGGTTGAAAATATCCCTTACAATTTAGCGTGATCTCAGGTACACAATAACAATTCAAGGGTTAAAGTTGTATGTTTTTGCAAAACCCTACTTATCCATTTTTGTAAAAAACCTTTGAATTTTTCTCCGAGACCGCTGAACCGATATCTTTTTTAATTTGCAGAAAAAACATAGGTCAACCCAAGATGCTCCTCAGAACTTGACATCACCCGCTATTTTGATGCAAATAGGTTTCACAGCTCATATCTCGGCTATTTATGGAGATAAAGGAAAAATATAAAGTGTTTTGGAGTCAAAAAATCAAAGCCAAAAAAAATACAAAAATTTAATTTAAAATATTTTTTTTATTATGATTCCAAAGAACTTTTTTATCGTTTGTTAGGATTATCTATTTCGAAATAATTAACCATTACGTAGTAATTAGCAGCGTTTAATTTTTATGTTTAAAAAAATATTTTTTTTTTTTAGATATAATTAATATAATGTTTTTAGGTGACATCCACATGATGGTGTAGAAGGATCAATCTAATGAATATCAGAGGGATATATCCTCGAAAATGTACGAAATATAATTTTCATACTCACCAGCATAAGATTTGTAATTAGGGATTGATAAATTGTTTGTCACTTCTCTAATTTTGTTTTATTGAAAACTAGTTTCGAATGTTACACATTCATCTTCAGTTCTAAAAATACAAAAAAATTCAAAAATAAGCAATTTAAAATATAGTTTGGTATTATTAAACATATTAAATTAGATGTAATATAAATCAGCATTATAAAACATCTATGAATTATGAATTTTATTAAGATAAGATATCAAATAAATATTAGTACTCACCAAGGTTTAAATGGATTATATCAAACAGAAAAGTTTGTACTGATTTCTTCTTGCACTGAACTAACAATGAAAGAAAGGTGGGATGTTTATAGGTAAACAGTTTAAGGGTCGGGGGTTTTGCAGTAATGCCGGTGAGTAATTGGTTTTTTTGTTATAGGTGGGAATGAATTTAAGATTGGACTGTATGTAGATGACATTATATGCCTATGGTCTGATACGACAAGGCAAATAAATATTTTTTTAAAGGAAATAAACGAAATTAACTCCTCGATTAAATTCACAGTAGAACTGGAAAAAAACAAAACCATAAACTTTTTAGATTTAGAAATCCCAGTGAAAACAAACATCATGAATTTGGAATTTATCGGAAACTCATCCACACGGATTTGGTTATGAACTATGAAGCTAGGAACCGATAGCACATAAACTCGCAGCCTATAATAGCACGATTTACCGTCTTTTGAACGTACCATTAAATGAAAAGAACTCTAATAAAGAAATTGAAATAATATACTATATTCCATAGCAAAAAAAATAACGGATAAAATAAAACCATTATCAATCATATTTTAAAAAAAGAAATATATAAAATGACAATTAATGATATCTATTCAATAACCCCTGAAGATAGGCTCATCCCGAAACATTATGTTTTGATTCCATATCACGGCACTATATCCACCAAAGTCGGAAATGAATTGAAAAAACTAAGATTAAATAGAAAAACTCTGTCCTCATATTTCTCTTATAAAGACAAAATAGTGGAGTATACGAACTAAATTGTAATGATAATGCAGCCAAATACACGGGAAAAACTGGAAGATCACTAAAGCAGAGATTAAAGGAACATATATGTGCATATAATCATAAGACAGAGAATTCCAAATTTGCAATTCATTTAAATGAAAAAATAAAAGCATAAATTCATCAAAGATTCAGGAGTTAAAATTAATACATCACGTTGAAAACAGTCTCAAATTAAATATAAATGAAGCAATTGAAATAATAAAATCCTTCAATCCATTCCAGATGTTTGCTTAAATGACCAAATAAATATCTCCAATAGTTCAATCATAAATTTATTTCCATCTATAACAGGAAAACCAATAGCTCACCGGCATTAAAACGTTTACCTATAAATATCCTACCTACCTTTCGTTCATTGTTAGTTCAATGCGAGAAGAAACCAGTACAAACTTTTCTGTTTGATATAATCCATTTAAACCTTGGTGAGTACCAACATGTATTTGATTTCTTGTCTTAATTAAATTCACAATTCATAATTTTTTTATAATACTGATTTATATTACAACTAATTTAATATGTATAATAATACCAAACTATATTTTGAATTGCTTATTTTTGAATTTTTTTTGAATGTATAACATTCGAAACTAGTTTTCAATAAAAAAATTTTTATAGAAGTGGCAAATAATTTATCAATCCCTAATTACAATGTTTTTATAACATCGATATTTCTGTGCCGATACAATTATGATATTCTTGGCATAATATCAATATTTATCTGTAGATATCACTAGGGTTGTGTTTTTATAATATAAATATTTCTGGCACGATATAATTAAGATATTGTTTGTACTATATCAATATTTCTGTGCCGATATAATAATATTGTTTTTATGATGCCCATTTACTGTAGGATTTAAATAATAAGAAGCAGGCTATATCTTAATCTCCTTCCTATACGAAAAGGTTTTTTTTTTAATTTGCTAAAAGAATTAACGATTTTTAAATATCAATGTTTTATCCGATTAAGATATTGTTTTTATGAAGTTCATTTCCAGCAGAATTTAAATATCAAGAAACAGTTTATCTCGTAATCTCCCTCCAATTCGTTAAGACTTTTTTTTAAATTTTATAAATATACTAACGATATTTTTATGCCGATATTATCAAGAGATCGATATTGTTAACTGATACCAATATCAATATCGATATTTTGCTTTCGGCATCCCAACCCTAAATCACAGCCACTGAAATTTTGCAGGATGTGTTGTGCACGTAATAAAAAGCCTCCTATATTTTTTATTTATCTAATAACCCGTATATGTAAGAGTATTTTAAAACAAATTTCAACATTCTGTCAGGTCTAAGACGATAGATATTGTGGTTTTTGTAAAATAAAACACCCGTTTCCTAATTTTCTAAGAAATTATTTTTTAAATATTTTTGTTTTTTTTTGGCGTTGAGAGAATTTTTATAAGAGAATGTTTCGCTGTTTTTAGATATAATGCACAAACATCCTGCAAAATTTAATGATGATGTCGTAAATGGTTTTCAAGAAAAATATTTTTAAAGTTAAAAGGGCGCGGTTTCCTAGGCTTCGGATAGGGCCAAATTAATAAAAACAAACTCATTTCCATTCCATCCCCATATTTCCATATTTTACTATAGCAGCTGATATTTTGTGCCAATGAAAGATTAAACGCTCCAAATTATTGCATAATGGTTAATTGTTTCGAAATAGATAATCTTAACAAACAATAAAAAAGTTCTTTGGAATCATAATAAAAAAAAATTTTTAATTAAATTTTTGTATTTTTTGGCTTTGGTTTTATGACTCCAAAACACTTTATATTTTTCCTTTATCTCCATAAATAGCCGAGATATGAGCTGTGAAACCTATAATCAGTGAAACCTATTTGTATCAAAATGGCGGGTGGTGATGTCGAGTTCCGAGGATCATCTTGGATTGACTTGCAAATTAAAAGAAAAATCGGCTCAGTCGTCTCGGAGAAAAATCCAAATGTTTTAATAATATTTAATAATTTGTTATGACATATAATAATGTTGTAATATAAATTACTCAGCAGCATTAGATCATATATTATATATTACCCGACAATAGTAGAAAGGTTAAGTGATCTCAAGTTGCTGAAGGTGGTGACTTAGACATCAGTGCTCAATGACCTTGTTCCCGTGACAAATCGCAGTTCTACAGGGAGCAGTTACGATCTGTTAGCCAGCCCAGTGGAGCGATAACTGCATTAACCAATGACAAGGCCGTTTACATCTGTGGCCCATCTGTCCTCGCTTCCGATTGGATCACCCTGTCTAATTAATTTGCCATACATTTCACTCGGCGATAAAGCCACAGGGTCCTGACAAACGGCTTCTTCTGATTAGAGGGTTAAGATATCTTTAAGTTGCTAATAAGAAATAAGTTTTGTGTGATTATTATTGCAAAAAAAATGTACAATATTTATATCATACGGTTAATAAAAATACATTTACAGAAATGTGCAAATAGTTCGGTTGTGGAATAAGATCAATATAAACGTAGAGACAAGTTTTTTTAATCATGTGAATATTATAACTGGTTTAAATTTTATTGTTTGCATTAAACTGTGTTGCAATATTAGTGTAATTGATAGTCGGCGTTTATCTGTTGGAATATAGCCTGCGTACCTATATGAAGAATGGATGTTGAACCGGCACAGAGCCTTCAGAAACTCCTAGTGAAAATGAAATAATTTTTGTTTTTTATGATTTTTTATGGTAAAAATAATATTTCGCATAGTTAAAACTGTTATTTTTACGAATTTTTTTTTTAATTCTGTCCATGTAATATAACGAGCCATATTGAGAAAGGGAGAAACATCTTCATTAAAATGATGCTGTCAAAATACTATGATGTCCAAAAACAATCCGTTTATGGTAATTTGTTATAGTCTCTGAGCAAAAGTTAAATATAGTTGTAATAAAATATCAACAATTATATTTATAACAAATATATATTATATGGATTTAATTGTCAATTTCTTTTTTCATTCATTATTTATTTTCTTTTTCTTTCCTCTCTGTCGATTTTATGTCCTCCATCATAATGATTAGAGTGCCTTACATTTTAAATGTAAACTAAAAACATCTTACATTTCAAAACATTTAAAAAAATCACATGATAAATTTATATTGTTAACAGAAAGCTTAAAAATCATTTAATTTCATTTATTCAGTATTAAATAATTATAGTATATATATATATATATATATATATATATATATATATATATATATATATATATATATATATATATATCAGTGAGTCAAAAGTACGCCCATGAGTGCTGTAGCTCTTATTCTATTGTAGATTTTAATATGCAATTATGCAATAAATATAGATTATGCAATAAAAATTAAAATAAGAAGATAAACCCAAAATCAAAGGTTTAAAATTTGTGTTGCTGACATGAACATCCAACAAAGAACGGCTTGAAGCAAAAGCCAGGAATCTGCTGAAAAAAACTAAAAGAAAATTGGTCTCTTCGAAGCCAAACAGACTTGCCAGTTTAAGTTCTGGATCAGAAACAAATATGGACCTGCGAAACAATTGCTCTGACCTTGATATGCGCTTTTTCGCATTAGTTTTCTAATTTCTTTTCCCTAGTTTTCAAGATTAGATATCTTGAAAACTAGGGAAAAGAAATTCAAATAAAACCTTGAATTTTATTTCGTCCACATCGAATTTTAGCTACCCTTGAAAGAGCAGGATGTAATCTCAGCTGGTCTAGTGATCGAACCTAATTTTTTTTGTTATCTTTGAAAAGTAAATTAAAAAAAAAGTAATTATTTTGCAGTTGGGGAAATTTTCTTCTCCGAAGGATGAAAGGGGAGGGAGTTAGGTGGAACATGACGGCGGTGATCCTTGACCGGAAACAATTCTATTTAATTCTTCTCCCCTCCACCCTTCCCCTCCAAACTACTTCAAAGCTTTCTTTCATCAAAGCTTTCATCTCGAGAATTGGTTGTTTCGTAAAATAGAAGTATTAAATCGCCTTTACTTAGTTATCTCAGCCGGTAATTCCAGCATTTTTTATTAGCTCGAACCATATGTCTGAGTTTAGGCGATAGATTAAATGAAAGTTTAGTACTTGTCTTGTTCATCTTTACGACTTTTTTCGGGACGGAAGATGTACTCTGTTTTATATAAAGTTATTACTTTGCTGGATATTTTAAAACACATCTTCTCACTCTCTCTCCTTTCCTTCTCTCGCCACTTCTTTACAAATAATCAGTTGGATTAATGTATATCTAATGCTCATCCATCCTAACAAAGATTACAGTGTAGTGTGGCTAACAATATATATATTAAAGTCCGTTTTGTATTGTTTTTGGTTTTGATTTTTAGGATTTTATAGTTTTATATAATTATGTTTTGACTTTTGTATTTTGTGACGTGTTTCTGCACGAATTAGCTTTCTATGATTGTTTTTACGATATTGTTTTAGCATCTTAATCTGGATTTTAATTGATGTACCACTAGTTTGATTTTATAATCTTTTAAATGTTATTTTAAAATTTTATTTTATGACTCGATATATTGGTTAGTTGGCTATTTTTATAGTTTGTGTACTTCCTTGAATTGGCTCGGTATGTGGTATGTGGTATGTGGTCAGGGATTCGGTCGCCAGGATCCCAGGGAGAGAGGCGTTTGTTGTTCTGTGCCTGTCTAGCTTACCGGTGCTCAACAGATGAGAGAACTTTTGAAAACTTTTGTGTATTGTGAATTATCTCGGCTTGAACGGATTTTAATTTTTAAGTTGATATAGTGTAATAATAGTTTAACCATGATAGTGTAATTTATTTTTTCAATGCTGAGGTTGATTCCATGCATACATCAGGGGATCGAAACGTCCTTTATGGTAGAATAAAAACAGCTTTAAAAAAGTAGTTGAAAACTGTGTATTACCTACAACCCCATTTAAAGTATCAAATCTTTAACATAATGCAGAAGGTCGACAATATAATTTGTTCGATAATATAATCGATTTTTTTTAAATGTTTCCCGTTTATATTATAGCGCTCTTTTTCTCTGGGTCCTTGGACAGAGTTATAACGAAGTTATATATATATATATATGTATATATATATATATATATATATATATATATATATATATATATATATATATATATATATTTACTGATTCCGTTCCATTCTCTTTTTCTTCTTCATTTCATGTTTTTATATGCGGTAATTTTGTTTCTCAATTTAAATTGGATTTGTCTGTTGAATCTTTAATTAAATAATTTTTTTCTTTAATACAAAAAGATTATCGCATCATATTTTCTTGAAGGTGAAAATGGGATCTGTACCCTCCAACTAACAACCTTTCTATTCATGGAAACTTCTCATCCAACCAAAAACTGTATATTCCGAGTCCGTGAAATCAATTTAACTATTGTTTCTTACCGTTTTACAGTTTCCTTTAGGTACTGCAATCTCAATTTATCAAATTTACAAAAAAAAAATGTTATAAATGAAAAAAAATAAAGAACAATTTCACTTAGAGCCTCATAACCGGGAGATCGTATCGCTTTAGAAAAACTACCAACTGGGACCGGGACAGAGGAACAAATAAATAATATATATATATATATATATATATATATACATGTATAATGTTTATTCTGTTGTACTTGAAATCAAATTTCATAGTATTGCATAATATGTAAAATAAGCTTTTCATGATAACTTACGCGGAATGAAAATTATTTTTCTATGAAAAGGTTGGAACGAGGTATATATGGTAGGATTTTTTTTTGTTTTTAGCTTTGAAATATAAAAACTTCATCAGTTGTTATTTATTTTCTTTAATTTTAAAATTTATAAAATATTTATTAACATAAAACATTCAGTGTAAAAAAAAATATATATTGGAACCGCTACTATAACCCTGGGATGTGTGTTGGTTACTTGATAAGCAAGTACTATTTCCTTCATAATTTGGTCTGCATCCACACCAGGTTTTTCCCTGAAGCAATTGAATGATCCATCCTTAATCGTGCCAGGTTTTCCCTGAAGCAATTGAAGGATCTGATATCTAATTGGTGGAGTCTGGCTCTAAGAGGGTTTTCAGGTACCGGAGTTGATCCCCAGCTGATAGTATAATAATTTGAAAAATAAATTTCTTGCTTCTTCCGTGCTCGAATCCGGAAAATGAAATGGTGGAGGTGCCATACCCATTGAGCTACTAAACACTCCTAAAATATATATATTTCTTTAATTCTTCTTGTAGAATCTCTTATTTGGAAAAGAAATTACAACGCGCATCATTGGACTAACTCATCCCTGTTCTACAAATTAAAATCAGGCTTAATTTTTTGTGTTTGCAGAAATATTCATGAAACTATTGTTACGTCTGTAAAAGAAGGGTACCATATTATTAGATTCGGTTATTTAGCTATTTTTTTTTTTTTTTTTTGGCATCAAAATACTACGTGACGTTCTCTGATAGTGTTATTTAAAGCCAGACAGAACCTCGCAAGAACGATGACAATTAATCACTTTGACCGACGGTAAAATAAAACGCTGAGACAGAGTTGACAAGAATCTGCGGTAAGCCATTTTTCATCTCCTCATAAAACGGTCACGGCGAGGACTAATAAGGATAATTAACGAGACAAGATCTAATAAAAAAACAATTGCGCCTAGCCACTGTACAATCAAATTTCCTGGTCTTAAGGAGGATGAGGTTGCATCTTGAAATTATAATCAAAGCCTGGATTTTTATGCAATGAAGACCTCCAGAATGTTAAAAAAAAATTGCAATATAAAAACTTAACATATGCAGTAAAAAACATAAAATATGTATAAAAATCTCCAAATTTACAACAAGACACCTAAAATATGCAAATATAATCATTTGCAACGTTTTTATCAAAGAAAGAAATTGGAGGGGAGATTAAAAATTAAACGAAAATGATTTTAAATTAAAATAAAAAATTTTCATATACCAAAATGAAAATAATTTCGCAATAAGCATATTGTGACAAACAAGAAATATACTTATAAATATATACATATATATATATATATATATATATATATATATATATATATATATATATATATATATATATATATATATATATATATATCAATTCAAAACATAACATGGAACACTTTTTATAAACTAAAATATCACAATAATACAGACTTGCAATTAGTAATAAAAGCAACAACAGCGATAACTGTATTTAAAATAGATAACTAATTGACAATAAAAAAAAAAAAAAAGGAAATGACTATGAAAATAATAAAAAAACATAATAATAAATAAGAAACTTCTTTCACATGAAACTAGTTTTGATCAATAGTAGGAAAAAAAGACTCTTTCATCAGTTTTAAAAACTTTTTCATCTTTGGTATTGTTAAAGTCAATCCGAGATTTCAACTTTGAAGAAAAAAACGATGTACTTAGTTTTGGTGTTATAAATAAAATTTTTAAATAATAACTAATAAATACTATCAGTATAGTATAAATACTATATAAAAGAAAGTTAGCAACAAACTGAAATTGAGATTGAGTCTTTGAAAGGGACAATAAGGGGAGTTGGATGCCGGAAAATTAAAAAAAACAATCTAGATTCTAAGAAGTCAATTATTGAAGGTAGCGTTATTTCGATGACTAGTTGTTTTATTCATAAAAAATGAACCTACGATTGCAATCTGGAATATCTGCTTCAATGTTCTTTTCTTGTAATATGTATTATCTTAATATATTCTTATAATATAGAATATCTTATTCAATTTTAATTTTATATTTTCTAATTTTTTTTAAATCTTATTTGAAATATTCAAACTATCCAATTATATGCATTTATGCAATCATATATGAAAAAATATACAAAATAAAATTTACTGATTTGCAGCAAATTACACTGATTCGTAAAGATATTTGGTCAACTGTTAAAAAAATATATTCAAACAAAATTTGCAATTGAACAAAATCCAGGCTATGGTTATAATATACTAATCATTTACAATGTACATAGTAATCACTAGTGTTGTAAATAATTAATATAATTTGTAAGTCAAGAGTTACAGTAGTTACATTGTTATAGTACGGCAAAGCGTGATACAGCATATTTTAGCTAAGAAAGTCGGTAGTGGAGAGCGTATAAATTTGATTTTTCTTACTTATTCATGCCTTTGGAGATATATTTACTTTATTTATTTGCATTTATTTATTATTTATTTATTGCATTTATTTATATTATTATATTTGCATTATTTATTTTTATACAGTGTGCAAAGTATAAATTACTAAAATACGAAATGAAAAAATATTTAGCCTATTAGACATAGTACAATATATGATACATACATACAGGAACAGCACGTGGCCTGTGCAAAATAGATTCTTAAATTAATTCTTAATTAAGTGAAATTATGTTAAATTCGCATATTAAAAACTAATGGCGAATGAGTTATATAGACAGAGAAGCTTCTTCTCTATGGCTCATATTTCGACAAACAGTTTTAATTTAGTGGCTTAGTAAACAATTCGAAAGAGAAATAGATTTTTTGACGAGGAATCATCAGATGTTACTGAACCCATTGATGCAAAAATGAACTTTGAAACTAGTGTTCAGCCGCCATTACGTCGATTTTAAATCACTCGTTCTTCGACCACAGGCGTAGTTAGTGTAAGATAAAATAATAAGTTTTGTGTAAGAGTTTGTACTTTGCGCCAAAGCGCACAAGCCCATTGTATCATATATCAGCTGTCGCCTTGTCTACGAGCTTCTGGATTGGATACCTCCCTACCACTTACATTCTGTAAGTATGTCTCCTGACAATAACCTAGGTTGATGCCACATGTCCCGTCTAGAACAGAGGACGCCCGAGCTGCCATCTCCATCACCGCAAAGCCTGGCGGAAGACCGGCTCAACAGTTATTTACTGCTCTCAGGTCTTTAATAAGGTGAATCTGATGAAAAAATTAGGATCTGTAGGTGATCAGAGACACTAGTATTCGTGTTGCAACACCTGGGAAAAGTTCAGAACCATTCGCTCTCTATTGAAGTCAAATTTAATATACTCGCCGTTCTGACCTATTTCCTCTGTTTCTCCAGCCTTTCTCAGAGGGTTACTGCATTCCCCAATAGTCATATAAGTTAATGAGAAATAGTAATGGACAATAGTAAGATTTTAAGATTTACAATAGTACGTTTTAGGTTAGACGGTAAAATTTCCGTTTTTATTCCTCTATAAGAACTATTCATTTAACTTATTTTGGTTATTGTTGAAACAGATACAACATTAATTTATCGCTATTCAAAAGAATGTTCATTTTTATTTTGTTTTTATTTTTGCCCCTGTTGCGACTTGAATTCAACCTATTAGTACTATAGTATGTTAATATTGGTTAAATTGTTAAATAATAATGAATTAACAAATAAAATTTATTGTTAAAGTTTACGTATAATCTGTATTAATATTATTATTATCAAGATAAGGTATTAATAATAGTCCAATGCAACACAGAGCGAGAGAGAAAGTATTAAGATAGGAGAGAAAGTGAAGGCATATGTTTATATGGCAGTCAATAACAAGGCACCAATGAAAAGCCACCGGTATCGCCCATTGTCTACGATATTTACGTCTTAAAATTTCGATCAATCAACATTATTTCATATAGTAATAGCTTTATTGTATTATTAATAAGCAATAAAAAAAAAAATAAAAAAACACACAAAAAAAAACTGTAATTTCTGGAGTAATGTCCACTTTATTTCCTATTTAGTTAAAAAATATTTATAACTCATTTAATACAAAAGCGCCATACTTTTTTCGCACTCACAAGAATAATACCATCCGCCGAGCCTGTATTAAATACATTTATATAATTTGTCTTTATCGTTAAGATTTATCTAATAAAAAGATTTGACCGGCACAACCGTTCAGTATTGCGGGTACTTTACAGCCTGCTCCGTGACCAATTTTTAACAAAAAATTATCAACACTTGATAAAGTATATAGGGAATGCCTGTAGACAACTTTATTTTCGTTTGGATTTACCCTTGGGAGCAACTACATTTCATAAACGTTTAATTAAGTCTGAAATCGTGTGTAAACCAGAAACTCATTATCGTTTGGAAAACTTAATTGGCTCTGTTCCTTGAACATGGAAGGGGGGATCCATAAATAAATAAGACTAAATAGACTACGGGTATAAATTAATTGGTATTTTGTTTTGTATTCTTTAAAAGTCGTTAAAACGTTGTTGTTTTTTTGTGTCACGATTATCTCTTAAACGGATATACCGTCTTTTTTTTTTTTTTTTTTTTTTTTGTAGGAGTTTGTTCTCTGATGCCTGTGTACTTAATGGAAAACAATGTAGGCAATAGCGGCTGCGCAATACCCGAAAACCCTGTTTTTCTATCGACTATAGCGCTAAAAATGATTCTGATGAAACGCCTTAAATATCTCTAAATATTCGTATGTAAAGTATTTCCCCGAGGAAAAAATGTTATAACGAACAGAATCTTTTATTTGCTCATAACTCGAAAACTATGTATTTTATGGCAACTTCTGTATTAATTATTTGAAAGGTAATTGAATTTCCTTTAAAAAAAACTTTCCATTACCGCATAAGGAAAGTATTGCAATCGAGTCAAATTTTCGGCAAGCAGTTATTAACGGATCTACACGTTTCAGAGCCCCCAGTACAAAATATTTGCTACAAATCCCCCCAAAAAATCTTATAAATCGGACCATTTTTAGCTAATAATCAGCTTATAGAACTTTAGTTGGCATCCGCATGATGTTATAGAAGGATCAATCATAATTGTTTTTAAACTATGTATTTCTGTGGATACCTTTTCACATATTATTAGTTTTTCGAAACATATACATATATCATTCCCAGAACATTCCAGATGTTCGTTTGATAGATTATTAAATTGAGCACAAAAACAAACTAATTCTTCCGGCGCTATTGCGCTATGGCGCTAGGACCTTGGCCTCCTCAACTATTTCCTCCATTCAGACCGGTCCTCTGCGGCTCTTCTCCACGCATGCACACCCAAGAATCTCTACATCGTACACCCAACGTAATTTACGTAATTACTCCCTCTTGCTCCAATTGGACGCCCTTCCATAATCTGCTTTGAGAGCCTTTTTTAATTCATACGATGTACATGATCCAATCATCTTATTGTTTCCTTTTGAATACAATAAACGCATATGTTATAAATATATTTTATAAATATCTGGCTCCCCATATAGGTCCTTAAGTTCTGTATTCTTTACACTCTCTTCCTATAATTGACTAGAGAGCTAAGAGAAAAAAATTCTTAATCAGGCAAAAAGGTAAGGAAAATCCTTTGAGGGGACACACCAGATATATTATTTTATTTTTAATGTCTTATTAAAGAACTATGCGGCTATCAAATATTAATTAGAATTTTCGTTCATTTTTTGTTACCATTATATTTTTATTTTATTTAAATTTTACTTCAACTATTCTCTAAGCATTTGATAACACGTAAACTGAACAAAATTGAATATGTTTAAGAGAAAATAAATTTTCGTTACAATATGAGTTTACACCGTCTTGACATCCACTTTTTTAAAAAAACGAAATATGAAATTTTTAACGAAAAAGAAAATTTATATTGAAACTACTAACAACTTCGTTTCAATGGCATAAATTTAAATTTTATTTAAATTCCATGTGGTCAGCTCTTGCGCTCAACTTTGCAGCTCTTAAATAATCCCCGGTTATCGACCTAAATTAAATAATAAAAATAATAAATTTGATGCAATTAATCTACTTTAAATAACAAAAATAAGTAAAATAACAACAACAAAAACTGTGTTGCTTATCATAATTTAATTTCTCAAGTTAGGTATCGCTTGTGTCGGAATTGGTTTTTATTTTGATCGCCTGTTTCTTAAAACTCTTTTTGTTCTTCAGAAAACGGTCTTCAGCCTAGAAATAAGAATAACAAAAGTTATTTTTTGTGAACAGTTAGATAAATACTAGGAATATCATCACAATGAACAAATTATTCATGATTATACGACTTCATGGATTACATGGAATTTCTGCAAAGAAATATTAATCACAGCTAAAAAAAAAGAGTGCGACCTGTTTGTGTTTTGTTGAAAATTGAAACTTCGGGAAGCAGGTTGGGTAGGGGAAGTTTGACAGGCAATTTTGTTTTCCCGGAGCATTTACCGGTGCCATATTTTACTTCCTGACCCGCTGTCCCTTACACTCGACATTTCTATGATGCCCTGGTCCTTTTATTAATTAACTTCTTGTGCTTATGTTTCAATAGTTTATTTTTTCAGCCGTTACATTTAGCTTAGTTATAACAACTGCTCAATCTTATCCCCAATAATGGAGCGAATCATTTATTTCTTGCAATAAGATATTATTACATTCAAGAAAGACCTATAAACGCATGTCCTTATATCATTGATATCATCATTAATATTCATTAAGGATGCCATATATATGTGCCAATATTCATTGGTATATATATATATATATATATATATATATATATATATATATATATATATATATATATATATATATATATATATATATATATATATATATATGGCTGAGTGAAAGATTCATTGTTCGAACCGTTAAATAAGTATGAAATACGAGATCAGGCATGTTTTTTTTTTTTTTAAGGGTCATGATTGTGGTATGATTAAAATTTTTAATAATTCTTCTTTTTCTTAAATTTAGTTCTCCATTTATCGTTATGACGCGTTATATTTGATAATTTCTAGATTGCTTATAGGTTGATTTGAGGTTTTATTAGAGTTTCTTAAAATGAAATTTGGAATATAACGTCTTAACTCGACAGTGTTTTAATCAGGATAAACCAATGTCTTTTACCTTTACCTAAATCTTTACCTATTCTATTTTGACCTCAATTTTGTTTATAAGTGAAAGTGCTACAAGTTGAAATTTTTGGAGGAAATTGTCTATTTCTTGAAGTTTAACACAATTCAGTTTTTGTCATTTCTTTTATTTTTAAACAAATAATCAAAGTTTTATAAAGCAGCTCTGCCTAACCTGATTTGAGTGAAGATTTTTTTTATAGTTAAATATTAATTTCATTAATAAAACCCATTAAAATTTAATAAAATTATCCTGATAATATTTAGTAATTTTCAACCGTAAAGATTTCGGCAATCATTCAAGATAATTAATAAAAACATTTAGATTCCAAAGAAATACAATTTTAATGCAATAGAGTTATGTTTTAAAAACAAAAACAAGTTCTAATCAGTTGACATTCGCATGATGGAATAGAAGGATCAATCCCTAATTATATTCTAATCAATTTATAAATAATTAATACATGAAAGTTTTTTAGGGTACGCATTATATTTTTTTTTTATGTAACGGAGGGCATTCTGATTTATGTCGACGAGGTGATTTAACTAGGGATGAGTTCAACCGGATGGTTTTCACTCAACCTAAAGATGTTTCAGATCCTTACTTTGTCGAGACTGGGTGTGTCCAAAGTAAGTTCTTTGATGTAGCTGGATGCGAATCTAGGCGCAACAGTTGGGTGTATAGTTCATTAATCTCTGGGCCATCTCACTCAGGTGTTCGATATTGCGGCATTGAGGTAAATGAATTTGTTTTTCAACGTCCTTTGAAAGAAAAGATAAAACCCTTCAATATGCTGATAATAAAAGGTCAAAAAAGTTGAAAATATTTCTTCTGTTCAATTTCTACCAGATATAGATACAGTTATTTTAGGATATAAGTTAGCAGCGTTTGAAAGATAATCCCATTACCTTAAAATTAAGGAGTTTGAAAGTTATCTCCATTACTTTTAAAATGAGCGTTGCCGTGATCGATTTAATTATTTTTTGTTATTTTTTAGGTAAGTTATTACGATTTTGTGAAAAAAACAAAACCTTTTTTCGATTGGAAATATATTAAAAATTAAGATGGATAGGAAAAATATGTGTTTTTGAACGAAGAAAATGTTGGGACAAAATGATCTAGAAAAACATTATATTTTTTATGTCTTAGAAAATTTTATCTAAATGAAATAAAAGACGTAATTTTCACACTTAGGTACTATTCTCCGAGCTTAATTTCACTCGTTGATCTACAAATATTGCTCAATATGATGTATTATAATGAAAACCTAACTTGTTTGCGTATAAGAGATTAATATCTTTTCGTTTTATTAAATTTTATAAAAATATTAAGTGTAACCATTTCCAACTCACGTCTTTGATATCATTTTTTAAATAACTTTTCTAAGCCGTAAAAAAAACAAAATTAAAAATGTTTCTTCGTTTTGATTCCATAGATCAATGTTCATTGTTCAAAAACACAACTTTTTCCTCTGTTCACCTTTTTCCTATCTCTCTTAATTTAGGATATATTCGCAATCCGAAGATAAGTGTCTTTTTTTTTACAAAAATAGTTTTAACTTGCGTAAAAAAATACAAAATCGATCGCTACACCGCTCATTTTAAAGATAAAGTGACTATCTTTCAAATCCCGTTAGTTTCTATATCCGATTAATAACATTATATCTGCCAGCAGCTGAACAGAGTAAATATTTTTGACTTATTTTACCTTTTATTATCTGTTATAGTCAGATCTTTTATTTGAACTTTTTTAAATATTTTTTGAAAGATTTTTTCTGTTCTTTCAAATGGTCGTCGACATTTTTCAACTGCTATTACTTAACTTTTTAAAGGTTATTAAACTTTTTATCTATTCCAGTGTTTGCTTGGGTAGCGCAAAAGTATGTGAAATGGTGTGTGTTCTGTTGCTAGATTTGCTCATATTTGAGTATGCAGACTTTCAAAAGAGTGTACAACAAACTTTATGGTAGAAATAGATTCTAATTGTTAAATTTTTAAGCAACCAATGAAAAATTAGTTAAAATGAAAATAAAAATGGGCTTGGAGGGGATATTAAAATATCACAACAGTAGGATGGTACGCGAAAGAACACGAAACCTCCTTAACTCAATTAAGTTCCCTCATGAAAGTATATCCTACACACAACTACTTACAAAACCCTTTCTGCCGGACAGAAACATTATCTAATTCCTATAACTGTGTGTTGATTGTTCGGGTATTCAACTCCCCGGACGAGATTTAGGCTCAAATTTTAAACTACATTTAAAAACTTCCTGACGATACTGGTTTTAGATTCAGAGAACTGCTTTCTGCCCACTTTTCAATATCTTTTTAGACAGCTTTAAATTCTTAACTGAGCTAATGGAAACGTCTGGAATGAGGAAATTACAGGCCATTATGATCGGGTATACCTTTTTCTGCTCCAGTCAATATAGCTCCCGAAGCTCCTGTCACAAATCTTGATATTTTCTGATCTTTTCAGGCACTGTTTTATCGATGTTGCTATCAGTTGGAATAGCAATATCAATAACATAGCCACATTTTGCATTCTGACCTATTAAGACTATGATCGGTTTATTTTTTATTACTATGTGGTCTGGATTCATTTAACGGTATAGAAAATAGATTACATTATTCTGTTCCAATACATTATTCTGTTTTTACCAGCCATTACCTGTTTCTTTAGTTATTATTATTCCTTCATATATAAAGGAATAAATGTTTGTTAATACATAACTCTCTTGTCACCTAGAGATCCCATCGAAGTCTTAGGAGTCGTAGGAAGCACAATGGATCCCTGGGATTTGCATTTGTAATGTCTTTATATTTAAATGCTGCCTGATTTGTGTGCTGCAGTGTGTAAAAGGCAAGGAATTTTCGACACTCCATTCGCAAATTTCTTCTATTCTCCAGGTACAGCCGGCTGATAGAAAATTTCACTAGTATTTTCTTCCTGAAATGATATTTCAAAGTCCAGTGGTCAATGAGGAGACGCATTAGTATTCTCAACTTGATCTTTGTAAGGTTTGTTAGGTTCTTTGTAATTTTAGTAAAAACTTTCTTTTTTTCTTTGACAACTTGATAAAAAATTTGTATTGTTTCGTAGCTGGTTTTGAAGCTCAGTATATCTACTTTTTATTCATTAATATTCATTTTATTCATTTTGGGTTCAACTTCTTTCCTGGTTACTCTAATTCACCTTCAGAACGGCTCTAAGTCAACATTTCTAAGCCCTTCCTTGCTAGGACATCAGCAATCTTATTGCCTGCGATACCTTCGGTACCTAGAATCTATATGGAGGTATGTTATACTTACTTAGGCAGTTGTTATAGAGGTAGTTCCAGACTGCTCATGAGGTAATTGAATTGGAATTTAATGCCTTAAGTGCTGTCTGGCTTATGGCTTGTGATATTATATAAACTATGGATTGTGTTTCAGTTTGGACTGATAGGGTGTTATAGACTTGTACTAACAACTAATGAGAACCTATTCCACTTAAAGGGACGGTAGAGATGTTGAGTTCGAGGTGTCAGGACCAGTGGTAACTGTTGCTGCAACGTCCGGTCTGCTGCTCAGCTGCGGACTTTCGACGAGCGATCTATGCGGTACCACTTACAACGGTCAGACGTGGGACCTGGCCGCCTGCAACCGAACTGCCACTGGCTGTGCCTGCCAAGGCTCCGGTATGTTCGCCACGCTGAGTTCAAGTTCTCATCTACTCAGGGTAAGAGTATCTAACAGTCAATCTATTAAATTATTTTTTTAAGAGTACTGTCAGCCCTAATTCATTTATTTATCAGTGATTGATTTTATATATTTAAATATTAAAAGAAAAGCAATCAGCAAGTAACATTATGAATGATACTTCAAAAGTATTGTTTGAATTTTTTCCCTAAATACATCATATACGAATTATAAGAAACCTGCTGTTTAATATTGTTATTTAATCTATTAGATAAGTTTAGAGGATGGTCCATACTGATGGGGCCGGTGGGGAAAAGAAATACATATACAGGATCCTCTGTTTAATAAGAACTCAGTGGGGAGACCGAATTTTTCAGTTCGTGGTGAACAAGCTTCTCTTATCCAATTGACTTCAAGCTTCCCAATATTTATTTGTTCACATTTTTTAAAAAAATTAAACTCAGAATCAATACAAACATTTTGTCATAAATTTATAATCAACATGAGAGAGAGGGTTTAAAAAAAGCAACACATTATGCAATGAAATTTAATAAACATTAAACTTAAATACAAAACCTTATTATATGTAATGTGGTTCTTTATGTCTACGAAATACGAATATGTTAAGATAAAAAAACCTATGTGATCTCAGAGACAAAAAATAAATATTTAAAAATAACTGCGAGATTATTTTCACTGACTGTTCCATAAAATCAGTTATATTTATATGCATTGACTATTTTATATCAATGTATTAGTTGTTAACGAATAAAAGAAAAAAATGAATTCTGGTCGCCATAATTTTTTTTATAGATTGAATGATCATTCTACATAAAAACTTCTAAAACCTTTTCGGTCTCTATTCAAATACTTTAAGTTAAATGTCTCTTGAAAAATAAAGATTTTTGGAAAAAAATCTTATATGGTGAAGTAACAGTGTGTCAAAACTATTCACTGTAAAGTGGATCCATGGGCCAAATAGCGAAAACTCTAGTAAATTAGAACGAAGTTAAGTTATTTTCGCAGTTTACAAATTATTATTTTTTAAAAATCATTCTTATTATTATTTCATTCATTTAAGCATATATATATATATATATATATATATATATATATATATATATATATATATATATATATATATATCGAGAGATTAAGGAAAGTCCTCCGCACGATAACCGGAGCGATATGGGATAGAATATCTAAAATCCTGGAGAAGAAAGACCAATAAAGAACTACTTACAGAAACTGGTCAGTCAATATCTCATGATATGAAGGCAAGGAGGTTAAGATGGGTGGGGCATGTAGCTCGAAGCAATCCATCAGGACGCCTTTTAACAACGATGAATGCCACAATAGTTGGCAAGAGACCACGTGGAAGGTCAAAAACCAGATGGATAGATAGGATCAACAAAGATGCAAAAGAGCTGCATGCAGCAAACTGGAAAGCAGTGGTCCAAGATAGGCAGAGGTGGAGAAGGCTGGTTCAGGCGGCCAAAGATCTACAAGGTCCAACCGAAAATATATATATATATATATATATATATATATATATATATATATATATATATATATATATATATAAACTAGTAAACTTAATTCAATCAAAGTTCAGAAGGGCACTATTATAGAAAAATGGAATATAAATACGTAATCAAATTTGAACTTTTTAAATTTTCACGAAAAAGTCGAAATGATTTTTCCTCTTTAACGTTATAAGCAGAATTGATTGGTTAGAGGAATATGTTTCAACAGATAATCACTAATAAAAATGGATCGTCCTTAGAGTAAAGGACAAGAAATGTGTATTACAATTAATAAAAAAAATCGAAAATTAATTTAATTTCAATTTACTAAACATGTTTATGGATAATTTTTCAAACAATTCATACCCATACTATATTTAGACACTTTTGGATGTGAACAAGGGGATAGCAAACGCGGCACTCAATAGTATTTTCCTTTAATGTACTTGAAATGAGATCCCTAAAGATACACCATGAGACCGTGCATTTCTCCTATGTTTGCCAACTCTCGGCAAATATTTGTCAATCTCTTAGGATTCCATGTTGATCCAAGCCGTTTGTTGCCTGAACAAAATACAGGCGAGAACTCAAATTTGTACTATTGCTTCGAGAAAATTCGCAAAAAAAAGAATATAAATTAATCATTATTTATAATATTTTTATTTATTTATTTAAAACTGTTATAGTCAGAGACCTTCAGGTGTGGTTGGCCTAATAACAAACAATAACAAAAAGAAATACAAAATAAGAATTTTTTTTTTTTAATTGAAAAGAGAAAAATCTAAGTGTAAAGAAGAAAAAAATATACTAACCAGAATATAACTAATTATAAAAATATTAGGAATTTAAAAAATATAAAGAAAATAAAACAATAACATTTTAAATCTATTTATATTTTAACTACTTCGATACGACAATTGTAGTTACTTCAAACTAAAATAATTATCTATAACTAAATAGTTTCTTTAGGAAGAAATTAAGAAGCATAGAAAATATAAAAATTGCAAAAAATTAAATTATAAAAATATTATGTATGAAAAAAATAGAAAAAATCAATTAAATTAATAATAATACAGCAACTAAAAAGATCTTGATGAGCTCAACATAACTAGAAACACCTTGAAAAATACTGAATTATTTAATTAACTGTTAATTACCAATAAATTAAATAACTTAGAAATCAATACAAAATGTTTTTTATAACACTTTAAAAAATATATATGTATATTTTAATACAATTTACCGTTTTGAAGCTTCATTTGTCTTTAAATAGAAAGTATACTCGTATATGTATTTTTTTTAAGTATCTTACAATGAAAATAATTTTATTTTCAAAGCATTGAGTTAGAATTGATTTTATTGTATATGTCATTATCATTATTGGCCGGTATGCAAATAATTGTTTAAACTTATTCTGAGCCTATTAGTACAGGAAAAATAAGCCTGAATCCTCCAAAATAAACGCCAAAATTTATACATTAATGATAATTCATTATCATTTCAGAATTTCATGATTTAATGAATGATCGACGATTTCATGATCGGTCAGAATTTCGTTGTGGTAGTAGAAATCGAGATCTGCAGAGTCCGCTAAATTTCGAAAAGGCAGGCCCCTCTGGATGGGTCGAAATGGAGGGCGGGATATTAGCAAAATAATTTACAGGTTATTTATAAGTGCCAGGTTAATTTCTACTGAATTCGTATGAACATCAATTATGGATGAAGATTTTATTTTTTTATGGATTGTAATCTAATGAGGTATGGTGTGGTAAGGCGCCAGTGGCAAGGTGGAAAATGCCACTAGCCTCGACCCAAGGGGGACCTCGAATTAGCCTTTATAAAGATAAAAAAAAATTGAAATAGCAATATAATAGCAAATTGTATTTACATGTAGTACTAAAATATTATATGAAGTTATAGAATTAATAAATAACATTGCATTATTACCTATAACACTCAGCCGCATCTTCAAATTTTTAGTGGGAAGCTCAGGGTGCCTCCAAACTTGCCTGAACAGGCCTCGAAATTCATACGCGGTTCCTGGGGCAAATGCGTTCACTTAGCCTCCAAACGGTATAATATTAATAGAATTTTATTAATTTGTCATATATTAGGGTTATAATTTTATTTTGATAGTATTAGATAGCCGGTGTATGCACTTACTTTAAAGTAATATCACGAACGAACCATTTTGAACCTGTATAAAAATCTATTTCTGTTAGATTTATTTATTTTTCAATGTCACCAATTAAAAATTAAAATAACATATTTTCCCCGCAAAGTTAAGTTAAGTTTAATTAGTCGAGGCTAAGGTTTACTGAACTGAAAGAGCATAAGTGAAACACAATTAATGAGTGAGAAAGCAATTCTAGAATCCTCTTTGAAGTATACGACGTCTGCCAAGTTTCTGCTGGAGTCGTAACTCATTAGTTTACAAAATCATTTGCGATCAACCTTCGCCGACAAATGATATAGTAGTGAATGATATTTATTTTTTTTAATACATTTATTTTGAACCGTTAGTATTACGCTACCTTGGTTTGGCAATGTTCTTTCTGTTTTAACATAAATTTTAAGATAAACGAATATAAAAATTTGAACTACTAAATCTTTTTTCGATCTTTAAGAAAAATATTAAAATCACCCTGATTGTCATTACCGCGCTTCTGAAAATTTTTAATTTACTGCAAAAAAATAAACTTTTGATTTAGGGTACTTGTTAGCATTACCTACTGACTATCAATAGAAGATGTAGGGTAATTAAAATTATAAATGTTGTTTGGTTTTTCCTTGTAGAATGAAGTTCATTTTACAACTTTTCTGAGCATGCCATTCCGGAACTATTACAAACGTTTAGATGTTGATTTATTATTTAATTTATAATATTAATCAATTAGTTGCTAATCAATAATAGAAAATTTTTAATTTGCTTTAAAAGAAATTATTTCAATGTATTTTCTAAACGTTTCCAAATTTTTGTGACTAACTTTCTCTACCATTAGGTTTGTCGGACAATTCTTTCCTGACTGCATATTTTTTGTCTCATTATCTGTTCCTCTGTCTAAACTCTGGGTTATACAATTATAAATATTGAGGTCCTGAATTTACCATCATTGCATTAGAATGAAGAAAACATTTTTTCATACGCAGGTATTAGTGCAGAGAATAAATTTAATCCTTGTTTTTTGACATTTGGATTCCAAAATTTACAATTTCCTCTACTTTAGTACGCCTAGAAAGATTAACTTACTCTACTAGGAGAGATACCAAGATCAACTCCGCACTATCTGATTGCAGAAGCCGGAGCCGGCCTGGCATGGTTCGCTGCGGGTGAAAGTGGGCTGCTGCTGTTCCTTGGTCCAATCCCTCCTCAGCGCCCTCTTCCTCACGGCGAGGTACTACCGCAGGCCCAGCTGCCTGCTCTACCTCAAGCTCCAATCTTGCCTCTGCCTCGCCGGGGCCATGGCAATCTTCGTATACACAGCATCGGAAAAGGTGGATCAGGTTGGTTTTTTAAATTATATTAATTAACTCATTATTTTAAAATCAATCTTGTTATTTATGTTACTGACTTTTTTTTTTAGTATGATTTATCATCTGTATGGGTGATTCTCTGGAAAAAAGCTATTTAAAAAAAGTAGATGTCTCCAAAAAAAAATCGAAAAATCTGGGAGTGTTCTTTGACCCATGATTAAGGGAATAAACCATATTCTTGAGATCAAAATCACTCTTTATAATTTTTATAAATAAGAAATCTGAAAAAACAAAATAAAAGAAAATACTTAACCAAAACATGAAAAAATTATCTAAATAATTCAATTTTACTATATTTGGTGAAGTTTAGAATCAAATACAACCTAAGTTGTCAGTCCTATTGTCTATCCCGTGGATTTGTAATACTTCCACGGGACGGACGATAGACACATGATACGGACAACTCAGGCTTTGAAGTTGCATCATTAGTATATCAAATACCTAATGAAAAAAAGAATCACTACAACCTTGTTCACCCAAAAGGATAGAATCAAATGGTAATCGAAGGAAAAATTAAGTAAACGTTTGAATAAGTGAAATATTGAAGCATAGGATGGCCAACAATTTTTTTTTTACCTACGTGACGTTCTCCAATGATATCCTGGCTGGAAACTGAAACAGGTTCGCGAAGGAAACTTTATTCCAAGACATCTGGTCTACCATGACAAAATGACACCCTAAAATTTCCCGTTCGGTCCACTGAGGGATGTGGAGAGAATTTTTTTCATTCGTCCGTGGGATGGACGTATTTCTTGCATACAAACTTCATTGTGCTCAAATATAAACACAATTTTTTTGTAATAAATGGATTAGCATTCATTACTATCATTCCACTTGCCTATTATTATCAGGGAAATAAATCGTTCCAATAAAAAAATATTATGATTCATGACAAATGCATCTTGGTACGTGACTAACAAAACCCTACATACTGAAATACACCTATCAACAATCGACGAATACATAAGGACTCAACGATTTAATAATTACATACTCGAGCAAACATACTGATAAGAGATATGGTTAAAGCTGACGTGCCTGTGAATACGAGGAGGAGATTAGAAATGTTACTGAATGAGAGTATTTTCTCCGTTAATTAACAATGTTAAGTGAATCAAGCCAGAATGGAGGTGCTGCTGGGTAATATCCTTTTACATGCCTCACAGGTTATTTGACCGTTTACTGATTGTCAACTTACTGTTGACAGGTGATAATAAATATTTGTGGGCAAAAAAAAGTCATTTAATACATTTTATTAATATATTGAAATTTATTAATAAAATATTATATTATATTAAAGTTTATCAGTATCATATTTTATGCTGAAATATGCATCAACAGTTGATCAGTTGTCGAGATGAAGGTGTGCTATTCCCTAAATATTTAAATTTACTTGGTTACATTAATATTTAATTTTATTGATGTTGAACAACTCTCTGACGTTTATAATGAATAGAAACTCCATTTCGACAGGTGCATATACCGACAATTGTTGCTTGCGAATCCCAAACTTTGTCCCTAAATGCGACCTGAGCAAATGAAATATTGTTTTCTAAATGATCCATTGAAAGAAACGTTCTGCAACTTAGAAACAAATGTGAAAATATGGACGATAAAAGTATTAATGCAGATAAACTTCAAGGGTACTTAATTTGGAAGCAACTCAAACGGACTTTGCAATGGAAGATGGTCTTAAAAATTTACAAAGTGGACATCTCACGATTCAAAGCATAAACTGTGCAGTGGCGGATCCAGAAGATGAGTGGGGGGGAGGAGGAAATTCCCTTCGCAAAATTACCTTTGAGAAAAAAAAATACAATTGAGTTTAAAATGTACTAGTAATAATACTACTAGTACTAATACTCTTGAATAACTGAGGTAAATTATCATTCATTAGGTAGGAAGGAAATTAACTTTGGCTCACCTTATCAGAAATCGATCCTTGTTGATGAATTAATAAAATTAAATAATTCCTCTTTTTCTGCTAACGGCAGTCTATTTTAAATATTCGAGAAAGGGATAATCGATTTGTTAGAATTGACGACATTTCGTTGTTTTGACAATAAATTTAGTAAACATATATTTTTATTTTCCAAATCCAAATTTGGTTACTTCATTGTTTTTAGCATGTCTGTTACATTCCGAACCGAAACCGATTCATTGAAATAAAGGATATGGCCATTAATTTATCGTTTATGCAATTATTTATTCATAAGTAAATTTATCTAAAATCAAAGATATATCCAATGATTTCCGCTTTCCGAGCGATTTATTCTTGAAATATTTGGTTCTTAATTACTGATACATATAACGATTATGACTACAACTAAATACAAGTATTTCAAATGGTAAACTATTTTCGCAACAATCCCTCCTTGTTTCAAAAGATAAAAAAAAGTATGAGCCACTGAGCTCTAGAAATTTACAATTAAAACAACTACTTGATTGTAAGCTAAACAGACAAATATAGATATTTTCTTAGCAATGTATGGGGAAAACATTTATATTCGAGATAATCCTTTACTCCGAGATTAATATGGCTTTGGTTTAATATTAAAAAGATAGGAGTGGAATATGCAACAGCGTGGAATGTTCTTAGCGTATAAAGATGCCTAGAGGGTTTTTATTTTTTTGCATGGGATCCAGTTTATCAAGACTCGAGTCAGCTAAAAGTAGGAAGCCGGGTCCCGCTGAATAAATAAAACAACGAGGCAAATACAGTGAAACATCCCCGGCATAGGAAACCTCATTCTCTAGTGTAAGTGCTCTGTGGACCTCATTCCTTATGAACGCTGTATTTTATTGTGCCTTCAGGGGGAGGCATGTCGTGCTTCGCCCAACGGAAATATTAAACGTAAGAAAGCTCTTTTCGGTGGAAATAAAATATATATGAACGAAACTTTCGTCTGTTATAATATTGAAACTATCGAAAAACACAGAATTTGATAATGACTAAAGTCAAAAATTTAATTATTTGTTTAGTCGGTTATATTCTTTATTCTCAGAAATGTCAGGCTCACCCACTGGTTTCAATTCGAACTTCCAAGTGCCAATACCTACTTCGAGTATTGACTTTCTTTAGTTCAAAAGTTGTAACTACCGATATTATCAATAAATTATTAGTTGATAATATCAATTACCTTCAACCGGACAGAGAATGGTCCATGTGATGAGAATGGCCAAAAGTAGGGATAATGTGAATTTACCTCTCAAAACCTTCTCAGACAATTTTGTATTCATTGACTGTTGGCCTAGGTGAGCATAAATAATTCAATACAAGTTTATATATTTTCAATAATTTTATTCTAATATTTCCATGGAGAAAAAAAATAATATTTTGCTATGTTGATTAATATTATATTTGTTATGTTGACAAAACTTGTACAGTAGTAATTTTCTTAAACCAATTATCTCATTGTTTGTTGTGGCGCTGGAACAGCTCCTTCCGTGAGTAAAGGAAAAGATATTTCAATCATTTTTCTAGCTAAATGAATATATTAGCAAATTTTCTAACATACGTCAAATTTCAATTCACATCTGGGCGAAATATGGCGAAATGAATTCCTGGCCATTCTTTTGGCCCCGAGCTCAACATATGATTATTTAGTGATATACAGGGGACTCTTGGCAATCTGAACTTAGCTAATCCGGACCGTTCTTTAATCTGAACTACACTTAAAAAAAAAGAAGTGTAAAAATGGTTTTGTTAAAAATTTGATTTGAAGCATACTCATACTTTATAAAAATCTTATATACTGTAAAACTTACAAAATCTATTTAAAAATATAAGCTTTATAAATCTGTAATCTTTTTTAAACGTTTTTAATATACCTTGTTTACAAGATTATCTTTATCGCTACACTCAACCAAGCCTTAAAATGTATAACTTTGTATGAAATTAATCCGTAGTCATAGTCACCCAAAACGCCTTCCCACTCTCACACCTAGTCTAAAAATTTTGAAAATATAACATCACCCAAAGGGACATTTTTTAAACCGACGCATACTGCTTCATAAAAACCCTAATTTTGGCCATTCTCACCTCGGTTGACGGTAATAATTCATTAATTATTAATCTATACTAATATATAGTATAATGCTGAAGAGTTTGTGTGTTTGAACGCGCTATTTTCAGGAAATACTAGTCCGATAGGATTTTTTTTTGAGAAGGGGTTAGATAGACTGTTAATTGAAGGTAACATTAGGCTTTAAAACACACGTTCCAGCCGATAGGAACGGAGCAGTAACCAAATCTATGCCCAATTAGCTTACGTATCGTTGTCATGATTACTTCATTCCCGTTGAAGCAAGTTTACTACACTAAGCGTGGAATTATTGTGAATAAACGTTATTTTATAAATAACATGAGGGAGTAAGGAGAAAATGGGTGAAAACTTGAAACTTATTTAAGTGAATTTTTATGGCGGTTTATAAAAATTCCCGTTTTGAGCCCAGTTTCTTAGAAAATGTCTATAACCAATGAGACTGAAGAACATATTATAGGTTATTATTTTAAAGGTTGTTTCGTAATTTATAGGTTAATTCAAATTTAACGCGGATGAAACCGCGGGGCACAACTAGTAATTTATAAATTCATTAGAACCTCGCCAAGGATCGACCCTGACTGGCGGACACTCCGAAAGTTGTTGGAATTTCAGGCCTTGTGGTCGGCCCTGTTGCCTCTATCCCTAAGTGACGTTGATAAAAATTACATTAATTTTTTTTCGGTTATAACATTTGATTTTCCTTAAAATACCAGTTTGTTAACCATTAAACGGATGTTTGTTTTAACTTTAAATTTTGATGTTAAAACAAGATATCTCAGCTCAAACAGGACATCTCTAAAGGTATTTATTCAGACCATCTGTAATTATCAATCAGCAACCCTGTCTATAACGGTTCTTAACTAACGCGATTTGCTTTAAAACTGGTCTAACGTGATTTAAAACCAACGTAGGATTTTATCCAAAAACCTCAATTTTGATTTTATTTTGTAATCACATTTTTTTAGACAGAATGCACCGCTACTGGTATCATGGATTCGTAAGTTCCACTAAAAGGAAAACTGAGGATCGTAAGTTTTTTTTACTTGACAGCTTTTATTTCCAACTTGTCATTAAATTGTTCGTAATTTTTACTCTAATGCAATAGTATAAATATTCAATTTGTGATCAACTAACTATGCATATATGATCCAATTCATTTGCGGCTTTAGGCACATTCAGACTAGACATTTGCCTTTGGCGGCAATTTTTAGGGAGCCACAAAATCTTAGTGACATTACATTTTAAATTCAAACGAATTTTAAAATATAAAAAACAGCTCAATTAAGCACAGAACAATATAAAAACGATTTCCTCTAAGTTTTTAATCATAAACTATATAAAACATAGGAAATAGGAACGGCTGGAGGAAGCGGTTTATCAGGCGTGCTTGTGTGCTACAAGTATGCTTGTATGTTATACAAATCCTATTCCTAGCGTTTAAGCTAATCAAATACACACCTCTCTCCCGGAGGGATAATATGGAAGGAATATATTAAATACAATACAAACAGGAAAATTAAGGCAATGAAGCAATCATTGTGAAGTCTTAAAGTACCTTTGGTGAAATTAGCAACTCTAATGTGTTTCCTTCAAGAAAAAACACAAATTTATTGTTTTTTATTTATACTGTGCAATAGCGCAATCAAGCAAATTTAATTTTCTTCTTTATACTACATAATTATGATTGAAAAAACCTGATTTGAGATTATTATTTTATTGTAATTAGATCAATAGGTCAGTGCATTTTTAGTCTGCGTTCTAGATTACCAAGTATTAGGGAAGATAAAAGTTATAGCACAATGGGATTGATTTGATTCTTTATAAAAGGTGAAACATTTAACATTTGTTGAATGTTTAAGTTCATTTGAGTTGAAGGGGTACTTATGTTCATTTGGTTGTGTAATATGTGATTTGAAATAAACAAACATTAATTTATAATCATACTAATAATTTACGACTGCTGGTATTTCATTATATTTAAGTGCACTTGACTTACAACCCTGGTCCGCAAGTATATAAAAGTTTTAGTATAGCCTGGTAAATGAATATTTCATCTGATTAGTCGAGTAGAGATCTGAAGAAAAAAAGATTTGAAATAGGCAGTTTTGTAAATTCTGATCTTCCGTGTTTTGTATAAATGCTTCAGACGAGTCTTTTGTCTTATTAAAACCCGAGATATTGCTATGATACTTCTACAAGCTAAATGATTTTCCTGTATTCGTCACCGTATGGCAACTGTATACATACAGTAGGAATAGGATAATATGTCGATGCTTTCCGTTTATTTTCGTTTTCCATCGCTAAAACCAGTTTTTCTGTTCGTAACGAAGAGCTTGCAGGTATTAGAGGAAATCCTGTGAGCTTCGTCAGTAGATAATCCAGTAAAGAGATGATGTGTAAAAGGATGAAGGGATAAAGCTTTAATCCGATTTTCAAAATGACAAACATTTTTCTGAAAGTATATTATCAACACTGGGGACCTGTACCTATGTACGGATGCCTTATGACCGGAAAACTCGTTCTTCTATGTTTAAAACAAAAAGTTATTAATATTCGTGAACGTGAGATAAGAAGTACGCCATCTCATGCTAATATACATTTTATTGATAATTAAAGTATTATTTCTGAAGGGGCAATGAGCGTTAGTATTTGTTAGTTGCCTAATCTAATTGGTACTAATTAACTTAAATAATTCTATTTATTATTAACAGGTTTGGAGGGTCAGGTCTCATAGCATACTTGGAAGAGTGTCCCATCTGAAAAAATTCTTGCCGTCTCGTCCTTTTCGTCTCGCCGCCTCTGAATAAATCAGTAGGCCGTCCGTAGCGGATGCTGTAGTTTCGGACTATAGTGTAAGCTATGTTGTGTCCTCCTCCGTACGTCTATCTCCCATGGCAGCTGTCTTGCAAGTGGGGGGAGGAAGGCGTCTTGAAGAGATAAGCAATGGTGACATGGGGCTTAATTCTTGCCTCTAGAGCGAAGGGGTGTCTGCGACGTTGTGCAGCTACCGTCGCTATGGGGGTGATAGATATGAGACCCGGGGCCCCTAAAATATATACAACGAAAAAAAGAGCGGGAAAATTGGAGGCTGTAAATCCGACAGTAAATAAATTAAAAAAATTATATAATCGTATTGCTATAGAAATGGTAGTTGATATTCTGAACTATTAGCATATATTTGGACTAAGTAATAATTTTCAATGAAAAGATAAAGCTTTCATGTTGTTTTATATTTTCGATGCTTAATTTGTAATTTTGTACATAATAATGTAAGATAATATAATAAATTCAATTATTTTTACATTAAGTAAAAAAAGTAAACTCAATGCATGGTAAACATGTTAGGCTAAACATCCTCCAAACCATTACTCGTCCAAGCCAACAGAGACAAGCTAGCATTTGTTATGTTGGTATTAAATGATCGACGAACGCCGCACGCCACTCCTTTGTTGAAAGGAGCTCTATAGAAATTGAAATGGCCCAACATTGAAAAGGCTCCCTTTCGAGCAATTGGTCTCTATCAATTCATGTTCTGGATCGGATCGAGTGGCTATTCAATTGTGTTGGTTTCTCATTGCTTTCCTTCCACCATAAACAGTTTACAACATAGCTGGATCATAGTGTTTCGATAAGTTCATTTACAGATCAGGAGAAGGAATAAAATATCAATGAGAAACTAAAAAATATATACAAGCAGAAGATTGTCAGGGTGGTAGTCAAGATTAAAACGATAATTCTTTAAAGTTAAAAAGTGTTTATTGACATTTCGGCTCCCATAGCCTGGCCTTCATCAAGGCTTCACAGATAGGGAAAAATATGAGAACAATAAATCTCGAAACGAAGCCAAAATATAGGTTGTATATTTATTGACTAGACCTCAAGAGTACATGTGTTTGTGTGCGTGTGTGCGTGCGTGCGTGCGTGTACAAAATACATAGGTGGTATCCTAGGTATGTTTTTTCTTTTTGAACGATATGAAAGAGCACTGAACTGACTTATGTCGAAATATAGCTTCTTGTAATTTTGCAATCGAATAAACGTTTATGCTTCGAGATTAGTTTGGGCGAATAAATGTATTTTTTTTTTAGTCAATAAATGAATTTGGAGTGGGTTAGCTCAGTGAGTTAGCACTGTTCTCTTATCTCCCGGTCCTTGGCTCGTTTCCGGTTGTGGTAGATAATTATTTTCTCTGTTACAGCAATCTCAGATCGGCGCTTGGGTTGAAAGACCCTCCTGGGGTCCATCCTCTATAAAGTGGGTACCCTTAACTGGGAGAACCTGATGGTTGTGTGTGATCATTGCCAAGTCACCTCTTTGCACAACGTTTGGCATAGAAACAGCACGTCCTATCCTAGTTCTGAGCCCTAGAATCCTTATCCCTTTAAAAATGGAGGAAGACAACAAGGAGAAAACAATATTTTATGTCTATTATTTTTTTTGTATTCTTTTATATGTTTCCTTCACAATCCGTGAAAGCGAATGATGCCTGGATCTTCCTTAAAAATTCGCAAAAACAAACCAGAATGAATCAGATTATTTCGATAATTTTCAATGAAGTGCTAGGAGAAAATGTTCCAGTTGCGTACCTGCTATTACAACTTTATTTCCCTAACCGCACAAACATTTTAATAAGTGTGAAATTATTTTGCGAAAACGCTATTTTGTATGTTGTAAATAAAATTGAAGCGTCAGGAAAAAAAAAAATGTGACGACATGAAACTGATTTAAGTGAAATTTTATTACCTTTTCAACAAATTAGTTGCCGTTTTGACCGTGTTCCTTGGAAATGTTTCGAAGAAATTAACAACATTTTATATATTATTATTTTAAAAATTATGATGTAATTGAGGACTCTATAAGCTTTAAAAATCTGTATTGTATATTATTATTTTTATGTGTATAATTATTTTTTGTATATAAATGTTTGTGTATAATTATTTTTGTATTTATTATTGTATGGTTTACAATCATTTTTGTCCAACTATTGTTTAATAAGTTTTTTACTGTAAGTAAGTGGAATAAATAATTAAATATCAAGTTTTGTGTTTTTACCAGTGATTAAAACTGTCCTTGGGATGGGCCCCAAATGACCACGAATAATGAATTAAAAAAATTATACAAACATGGAAACATGATGAGGTGAGAAAGCCTCAGTAAAATATCATGTAAGGGAAGGAAAACCTCAGAAACAAATCGGTGTAATAAAGCGTCATTAAATAATACCCTCATTCTAAGGATGGCCTAGGCTAAGCCGAAAGGCGCAGAAACATGGGTTCTTTCATGATCCATCTATTCTGTTTTTCTTTCTGACTCTTTCCGTGATTTCTTTCAGCCTCTATACATTTCCAATTTTTCTTATGACCCCATCATATTCCTATTTGTAAAGATTTTATTAATGTCATTTGATTTCCTTATGTGGATTCTTCAAATATCTCGATGCATGTTGTCATCCCAACATAATCTAATCAACTATAAATGGTTTCTGAGCCACGAAATTGTTTAGCTTCAATAGTTAACCTAATTCTGGTTTTGAAACGATAATACACAAATTAGGTTTATTTATTGAATCTTTTTCATAAACTTTTCCTTAATGAGGTGCATTATTATTTTATAGAGTTCTTACATTTGAGCATTATTACCTTACGATAAGAGATAGCTTCATTTTATTATTAACTGGAGCCTAAAAAGCCTCTTTAAGATAACGAGTACTTTGAGCTGTAAGTTAATTAGAACGGAGGCTCCGGGGGAAATTGTTATCTGATTATGACTTTATGTCTTTGACCGGTTTCCGTAATAAGAGGCCATTATTCAATTTTTTTTTGTGTAACCATTCTGCAACATTATTAATGAATTAAAATTTCAATATAACTTCAAGTTAAACCATTTATTTTTTCAATCAGTCCTATTTATTCTTTTGTAATTATTTTTTTTAAATTATAACCTGTCTGAAACATGCAATAATAGGTCATATATTTTTAATTAAGAAATAAGTATTTTTATTTTTTTTTCCAAAATGGCATTGGATTCCTCCATACAGTCAGGAATGAGAAGTACAATACAAATTCTAGTCAGTTTCGATACGAAGACCTCGCCGACTAATCGATAATTAAGTCTAGAAATAAATAAATATAAAAGCAGTATAAAATATTATTTACTCTATTTATTGGTATAATGAGATAAGATAATTTTGCAGAATATCTTTTAGGATGAAAACCGCGTTTTAAATGTCTCGTTGCACAAGAAAGACTCAATATCTTTTTCAGGAATAATCTCGCCTTTGAATAGGAGATAAAAGGGGAGAGTAATGAAATAAGAAAGAGAGAAAATAATACTGCAGCCAGAGTACATAAAGTGAATAAACTCTGAACAGAACAAAACTATGAAGCCAATATTATTACTTAAACATTTCTTATTATTTTATGTTTTTTATATCAGATCTTATAGACAATCACTATATATATATATATATATATATATATATATATATATATATATATATATATATATTATTGTTATTGTTTGTTATTTCAGAGATAATGTCTCCGAATCCATTGAAATCATGAATAATAATCTATTTGTTATGTTCCTAAAATATTTGCTACATTGGATCAACATTTGTTATATTTAGAGCAGGTGTTTGGTATAAAAAATGGTGTTCGGTATGGGAGGATGAACTTATTTTTGATTTCAAGGACATATTGTCAATGAATTTTACTTTGAAATTTGAAAACACCTCTAGCATATTTAACTAATCTTGTAATGATGGGAGCTAAGGTACATAACCTGTTTACTATTGTATGGATAGTTATACATCTTCAGCAGAAATAATACAGGAGGATGTTGTCGGACCCTTCCGCGCATCATCCTGAGTCTCCAATGTGACACCAATGTCATTGAGCGATTAACATTGTCATACGTTAAAGTCTACAAAAAAGTGGTTAGTTGTCATGAATTCAATTCCTCTATGTGCAATCTTAACACTCAGGATTAAGATTTGGTTCAGTGTAGACTTTCGTCTTCTTAAGCCAGTTAGGTATTTTCCTACATTTGTTCGGCTCAGTCGGTTGAAGAGAATTCCGGTAATAAATAAATAATCGTATTTGCTGTCAGAAAGAGAGGTAATCCATTATAAATTTTTGCAATCTAGCCGATCACCCTTCAGGTAGTTGGGGCAAATTCAAATTATTCCTTTTCTTTCTCCGTTTAGCACACTAGATGCTGGCATACAAATACCAATAATGATTGTAATTGCAATTGGAAGATAATAATAATAATAAAGAAATATGTAAGGAGGAGGGATAGATAAATTAACTGTTACCAGATTAAGATTAATCCTGAAGGTTTGAGACCAGTGCAACAGTGCAATTACATCCATATCCTTCCTCGATGGCGCTACAACTCACTAAGAGTCAGCCTGTAATTGCATACATATGCTCCTGTTAATTTGTATTTTAATTAATGGAACATACATTTTTTTAAATACCTTTATAATAAGACAAATTATAAATTATTTATATGACTATAAATATACAAATTATTGTTATTGATAAGTATGGACAAAATAGGTACTTGTAAGTGCTAAATTTATTTTCAACTAATAGAATTTATATATATATATATATATATATATATATATATATATATATATATATATATATATATATATATATATAAGTTAAGTTGGGACTTACATTAGTATAGCCACTAATTCTAAACTGGCATTGTAAACATTGTAAATAGTATATATAGAGGATTAAAATCTGAATAAAGTTAGTGTTTAACCAGCCTTCCTGTGAGTATTTTATCTCCCCATTTCCTCTTTTTTTTTATGTTTTGCGTGTTGAAGCTCTTAAGTGGTGCCGAAACCCGGGATCTTTTTTAGCAGTTCGCAGTGAGAATTTTTTTTTCTTTTTCCTTTTTTTCTTACGGAAGAGTATTTTGATTTTGCTACTTAGCAATTTTTATTTCTATTTTTCTCACTCTTTTTTTTTTGAAAAATGAATGAACAAGGGCAAAGAGAGATCCTTAGGCCAGCAACGTTAACGCTGGAGCCTTCACAGCCAGAATCGGTGAATCCCGAATTCCCGCCATTGTCATCAGCAACTCTAACAATGGCGCGAGCGGACTTAGCTGCGCAGGAGGCGAATAGAATCGCACAGGAGACGAACGAATTAGAAAGAATGAAGCTCAAAAAGGCAAACGCGCAAGATATCAGAAGAGAAATTTCCGATTTAGAGAAATTTAACGGAGATGTGGGGGAGTTAAATCATTTTCTCAAAGGCGGAGACGGGATTATGAACAGCATACAATCCCAGGTAGCAGTAGACCTCCTAGAAGAATCAGATGCCAAAAGGTTACGGGTGGCCCTAGCACGGCGGGTCAGAAGGAGTGTTCTAAACCTGATTCAAGCGGATGAGGATACCGCGTGGCAGGTAATCAAGGAAAGACTGAAGAAAGCCTATGGAGGGGGGCGATGGGCCCCAGAAGAAGATATGCTTCAAATGTTCCGAGACATGAAGAGAACGAACCAGACAAACGGTCAGTACGCTGCAGGTCTCCTCGTGAAGCTAAACAGGATAAACGAGAAGTTGCGAGAGGTAATGGACACAAGTGCAGTCGAGGCGTGGATGATATTTATGACCACGGTACTGAAGGTTCAGTTAGCCAGGGATACTGGGAGGAAGGACGGTCTACCCAGAGATAAATCGTTTATAGAATGTGCACAGGAAATGGTGGACGCGAGTGCACGTGACGAGGAAGAGAGAGAGGAGTTTGAACCAGGGTGGAGTAGGGTGTCTTACCGAAGAAACGAGGCAGGGAAGAATAGAGTAAGACAGGACCTAGGAAGAAGGAGAGAGGGAGAGTTTGGGAGAAGAGAAAAAGGACCAAGAGAAAGAAGGCAATTTGTGGATAGGAAGAGTGGCAGAAGAGAGGAAAGAAAATGCCATGAATGTGGCAAGACAGGGCACTTGGTAGCTCAGTGCCCGCGTACGCGTTGTTTTGAATGCCACAACGAGGGACATATGGCCAGACAATGCCCATATATACGGCGCAGGGAGCACGACCGAGGAGAACCGATGGAGGTCAACGCTCAAGGAATGTGGCGGAGGAGCAGAATACCGTCGGAATCGGCCAGATCTTCAGAGACTTCAGGGTCCGAGACGGAGAGCAGCGAACCCGGCGGCAGAGGAACCCCTGGGGGAAGGAGCAAGCAGCGGAGTGCAGGACGGCGAATAGAGCAGGTAAAGAGAGAATGAGGAGCGTGTGAACGGAGGGGCAACCTTTTTTGTGTAAATAGTGTGGTAAAGAAGTGTGATCGGTTGCCTGTTATAGAGTTTTGTAAAGGGTGGAAGTGTTTGGTGGATACAGGAAGTTCCTGTACGTTAGTGAGTAGCGATAAGTTGGAAGTGCTATTTAAAGGAAAGGTTAAGCCAGACGTGAGACCATGTCAGTGTAAAGTAGTCACTTTGAGTGGGCCCTGTACGATAGAGGGAGAAATAGATCTAACCTTAGACAAGTGGGGAAAAAAGGGAGAGGTGATGACGTTGCATGTTGTAGAAATCATGCCGCGCGAGTATGGGGGAATTTTAGGGTGTGATCTATTTAGCAAACTAGGCGCGAATATCCGGAGTTCAGGAGGCCGTTGGGCAATTAAGATCGGGAAAAAGAAGTATAAAACGGTACAGGACGTGAAAGGGAGCGTTAGGTGTGTCGGGGTAATCAACAAAGGGGCGGACTGGAGACAAGGTATAAGGGAGGAGTTCGCCGACATTTTTTTTCACGAAGGAGACCCATTGAGTGCGACGGGGGAAACTCTACACGAAATTAATTTGAAGTCGGATAAGGTTACCTACGTGAAGGAACGGAGATATCCACAAGCATTGAGGGGACACATTCGCGAGGAAATCGAGGAGCTAAAACGTCAAAGGATCATCGTGGATAGTACCTCGCCTTTTAATAGTCCACTATGGGCAGTTAAGAAGAAACTCGTCGATGGAGAAACAAAGGAGCGTTACAGGGTAGTGGTTGACTTCCGGCAATTAAATGAGAACACGCTCGACGAAAAGTACCCCATTCCTAGATTGGAGGACATCTTGGATAGACTGGGTGGAGCATCGGTGTTTAGTACACTCGATCTGAAATCAGGGTACCATCAAATTCGCATGCACCCTAGGGACCAGGCCAAAACAGCGTTTACTTTCGAAAGGGGGCATTACGAATTTACCCGTATGCCGTTCGGCTTAAAGAATGCACCCATAACGTTCCAAAGACTGATGGACGAATTTTTGCGTGGGCTGGACGAAAACATGTGCCAGGTATACATGGACGACCTCCTGGTTTTTAGTAAGACAGAGGCGAGTCATATAGAGGATCTGCGACAAGTCTTCACTAGAATACGACAGTTTGGGCTGAAACTATCGCCGGAAAAATCGACATTGGGTCAAAAACAGATTAATTTTCTGGGACATGTGATTTCTGCGGAAGGGGTACGACCAGACGGAAAGAAAGTAGAGGCAATTGGAAAAATGGCAATGCCTAGCGATGTGAAGGGGATCAGGAGACTGTTGGGAACTTTAAACTACTACCGTCGATTTGTCCCGGATATGGCTGAAAATCTGGTACCTCTGAATGAACTGTTGCGGAAGGGGCGCACGGTTAGAATTACGCCAGAGATTGAGGCGAATATTAGAAAATGCATGTTGAGGTTACAAACGGAGCCAGTCCTCGCATTCCCAGACTTTTCCAAACCATTTTCAATCACCACGGATGCCAGCGAATATGCACTGGGGGCGGTTCTATCGCAGGAGGGTGAGAGGGGGGAAAGACCTGTGGCTTTTGCTAGCAGGAGGCTTACGGATGCGGAAGCCCGGTATAGCGCACTGGAACGAGAATTGCTTGGAATTGTATGGGCAGTGCAACACTTTCGGCCGTATATATTCGGGAGAAGGTTTAAAGTACATACCGATCATCGTCCTCTGTTGTGGGTGGGCAATCTGAAGGAGACCTCAGCTAGAGTCACACGGTGGAAGGAGATTCTAAGCCAGTACAATCTGGAAGTAGCTTATAAACCAGGTAAAGATAATGTTGTAGCGGACTGGTTATCTCGCGCGTTACAGGTAAATATGGTGGAAACAGAAGCTGGGGAAGCATCGGGAGACTTACAAAGGTTCGTGAGGGAATGGACGCCAGACGGGGAAGGAGAACGCGGGACCGACCATCAAAGCAATGGGGACCCCTCGGATGACGAGTCAGGGGACGAGAGACCAGCAGAGATGGAGGAGCTGGACGACATAATTAACGACAAGGCTCGACAGGTCATATGGAAGACAAGGACTACGGGACTTGTAAAAATGGATTTTGCCAAATACGAAAGACATACCATCGTCACTATTTGGTCTCAACCGGGAGTCAAGGAGGAGCAAATCTGCCGAGTGTTGAAAGACGCATCGAAGGTAGGCGCGACCCATTATTTATATGTCGGCAACGCAACGGTGTGGGATAAGATCCGCAACTTGTGGAAGAATGAAAAAATAGAGATAGACAGATCCTTTATCCGATGCCGCTCTATTGTGGAGACCATCCGCGATCCCGAACAGCAAAAAGACGTGACGATCGCTTACCACCAAGGGAAGACAAACCACCGCGGAATCAACGAGACGTTGGCGTCATTGAAAAGAAGATATTATTGGGTAGGGATGCGGAAGACGGTAGAAGAGGTTATGCGTAACTGCCACATTTGCCATACAGCTAAATATGACCGGCACCCCCCCGTAGGATTACAAACCGAGACGAGGACGCCTACGGCGCCGTTAACGGACCTTCAAGTGGACACGTTTACGTGGAGAGGATTTAAATGGGTGACAGTAGTGGACACCTTTAGCAAAACAGCAATGGCCCATCTGGTGAAGGAGAAATCGGCGGCAGCGGTTAGTAGCGCCCTCCAAACATGGTTTCAGTTTTACGGAGTGCCAGATACGATCACCTCGGACGGCGGTAAGGAATTTGACAACGCCCAGTTACGACAGGAGACGGAAAGGCTGGGAATTTCATGGCACTGGAATACGGCCGGACATCCAAAAAGTAGGGGGGGGATTGAACGGCTCCATAACACCCTGGGGGAACATCTCCGGGTATTCCACGCAGATAAGGGGTTGGAAGCAGATGAGGCGATGCCCCGAGCCATAGCAGCGTATAACCATTCTATACACATGGCTACTGGGTTTTCCCCTTTCGAGGCCCTTTTTGGTTTACGCGCACGAAGGAGGGACGAGCGAGATACGGCTGTGGACGAGGACATGGCGGAAAAACTAGCCACGAATAGAGTGGAACTCGACAGAATGTGGGAGAAAGCGCATGGGCGAATGGTCGCGGAGAAAAGGAAGAGAGTAGCGCGGGGGAACGAAGGGGTAAGGGATATTATGGGCAATATTAAGATAGGCACTATTGTTTATAGAAAAATTATGTCAAATCGCGCAAAGGAAGTTTGTAGGTATGAGGGTCCATTCAAGGTGATTACGATTAGGGAACACAATATTGTCACTATTCAGAGTCTGGCGGAGCCCAGAAAACGGAGGACGGTACATATTGAGCAACTTAAGGTTCCAGTAGGGGAACCCAGACAATAAAAGTGTATTTTACGTTTTTCTAGAGGAAAAAGTGAATTTTTTAGTTTTTGTATATAGAGAGTGTCGATGAATTGCCGTAGTTTATACTTTGTGTAGTATTAAGTTAGTTTTGTATATAGAATAAGCTGTAATTTTTAGTTATTTATGTTGTTTCCAGTTTATTTTTGTTGTATAATTGGTTATTTTTGTTGTTTTGTTTTTGAGTTTACGAGGATATTCGTAAACTGGCAGGGGGGAGTTAAGTTGGGACATACATTAGTATAGCCACTAATTCTAAACTGGCATTGTAAACATTGTAAATAGTATATATAGAGGATTAAAATCTGAATAAAGTTAGTGTTTAACCAGCCTTCCTGTGAGTATTTTATCTCCCCATTTCCTCTTTTTTTTTATGTTTTGCGTGTTGAAGCTCTTAAGTTATATATATATATATATATATATATATATATATATATATATATATATATATATATATATATATATATATATATATATTAGAGGATTCATATGTTGTAGGTTATATTCTTGAAGATGGGGCAATACACCGAAACGTTGGATATTAGAATGGTGTAGAGTAATGTTATGTGCATTAAAATGGAAGAAGCCTAAAATTAACGTTCACAATTTTTAACAATGGTTATTCAATAAACGCCTTCCAGTTATGGACATTTTTTATAATAATGATCCCATAAATTCCCACTCTTTACAATTTCATGACAAATAATCTGAATACTGTACAGATACAATATATACATATATATATATATATATATATATATATATATATATATATATATATATATATATATATATATATATATATATATATATATATACAGCTACTGTAACTCTTCGATCTGAAAAATCCACTCTCGGTTGTTCCAAGTTCCATTTGGCGAGGAATGGTTGGAAAAGAACGGTCATCAGGGGCAAGACATTTGCTCTCGATTACGTTAGTAATCCAATTTTATGAATGACTTAATTTCAAAATTAAATTTAATATTTTTTTTCATTTATTTATACTCCTACCTTTTGTTTAGACATAATTTTATAGCAAACAAGAAAAAAAAATCGAAAAGAAAACTCAAATCACTTTTTTTCTGCATTCTAAAAAGAAATAATCAGTAGCTCAATGCTATTATATGAAAATGTAATGAGTATTAATTTATTTAATTCTTTTACGAGCTCTTTGGTAATACGTTATTCCAGTTGTTAAATGTTATTTTTAGTAATTAATTTAATTAATTATGTATTGGTAACATTTATATACCAACATATTTCATTTCAAACTTGGGGTAACGTTTTGGCCTCCTTAACGGTGGAAGGAAACTGTTAATAGAGAAAGACGACTACTAAGAAAAGATACTATACATTACAAACAATTTCAATTATAGTAATGAGACATTTTCAAGAAATAATTTAGATCAGAAATGTGTTATTTGAAAAACCTATTTTTTTTTTAAATTTAGAAATAGGTACTTTAATTTATTGTTAAAATAACATATTATCATTATTATTTACATAGTTTGGTAGTACATTAATTTTGCCATCTGCAAATTATTTTTGTAATAAGCAGATCTGCACTCATACCGTTTATATTGATTCCTTAGGTGTTTGACGTTTTGACGTAGCCCCATAGATCTTCTCTCCCATATGTCCATATAGGTTTAATTTTTTTAATTGGTAAAACTAACAACCGATTACTTTGTTAAATTAAGAATTTTTCTTAATTTACTCTTTATCTTATATAATGTTACTAATGCATTATTTTGTCATTATTTCTAGTTTTATAATTATATTTTACCAAGATACCTCACAATACATAATATGCTTAGGTAACTACAATATTGCAGTATTAGATTATTTACATTAATTTAAAAAAATATTCTAACAGAAATGTATCAATATTTGAATTTGGTCTTTTTAACTAACCATTAGAATAATCAATATGTGAGTGTAATGTAGCTAGGGAAATCGAATTTTATTTAAAGTCTCACTCATTAAGTTAAGTGGTCACATTCATGTACATCAGAATTATAAAATTCATTCATTTCTTCGTCACATATTTATTTAATATGTTAAATATTCTATTGCAGGACTCCTACACTTACCTGTGTATCGCCCTACAGCTGTTTCTACTCATCGCCATTTCTTCACAGTTGGCTAAAACTGTGATAGTTTACTCAGAAGTTCTCAAGTTCCCTATGGTGCGCTATTTCAAGCAGACAGTCGTCATTATCCTTACTGGTAAATAATTTTTAAATGATTTATATATAGAAAATATTAAACAAACAAAAAAAACATGGATTGATTGTATCAGAGACACGGTCGTGTTCATAGCGCAGGGTTCGGAATTGATAATTATTTTCTCCAAAAAATCATGGAATTATCATTCTTAAGTAATGATTAATTCTTGATCGAAAAAAAAGAATCACTGAAAAAATAAAAATATGATTTAATAAGAATTTATTTTCTCTCTATTTGATATATTGTTTACATAAATAGAAATTAAATGAAATATTAAATAGCACTAAATAAAAACCTCTTATCAAGGGTCTTTCAGTGATTTGCGCTCTCGGCTGACACCAGAGCACATGGAAAAGGTACTGATTTTGAAGCTGAACTCTTCCAGTTCCAACATATATAGATGGATATTAATTTGATAAAAAATCCTTGAATGATGCTTTTATCAGAAATGATATTTTCTTTATAATAACAATACCTAGTTATTAATAGAAAAGTTAAAGAAAAAAATAAAAAATAAATAGACAAGCCGATTGATCTGACTGTTTTGTGTGATGTGCAAACAGGCAAAATAAACATAGTTTCATATCAATATATTATTTTGATAACATAAGATTAACAAAATATTACTCACTATGATATTATGATCATTATTATTATTATAGATAAGATAAGATTATTTCAGCTTTGACCACAAAATAAAAATCACTCTTAATTATTTTCAGAATGAATTTTAAATGATTGATTTCATCATGAATACTTCGATGTTAAAGATGTGTTTTGTTCCTTTGGTTGTAGAGTGGTGTGATTAAATTTTGGATGCTATTCCAAACTGTAAGGAAGCAAAATCATTGATAATTCAGTTTTAAAAAAAAAACCCTGCAAATTATCACACAATGGTTTATTATTTCCAAATAGTAATATTTCAAAAATATCTGGTCTGTCTATTCACAGAACTTTCCGTGTTGCTTTGCTTTACAGTTCAAATAATTAGATTATTTTTCATATGAACATTTGGTGTAATTCGAGAAAGGAACATGTGCAAAATACTTTATAAAACTAACTACCAAGTTCAGCAAGGAAATTAAGCATGAGAGTTCCGAACTTGGAGTTTTAAGAAGAAACTGTTTCAATGCAAGTAGGCTGAGACGGTTTGGACATGCAATCAGAGGGTAAAATGTTACAGAGGAAATATTGGATGTGCACTTCAGTGGGAAAAGAAAAAGGAAAAACCAAGAAGCTAAAGGAAGTGCAGAAATAATCCAAGAAAGGATAAAGTAGAGAGATGCGAGGAAGTCAGAAACCCAATTGATAAGTCGATAGGGAGAACTGATAGTCCAGTTGATAAGGTGACCTAGGGCCAGGATGACCAGTAATGCCGGATAATTAGTCTACGAAGTTCATTAAGCTATATCTCAGGCAATACTGGTCCGATTTAAATGTTTTTATTTTTGGTTTTGTTTTTATTTTTAATAATGTGAAAAGAGGATTTCATTAGTTTTCGAAAAACATTTGCGGACGGATTTTTTTTTTCGATATTTGGATTTTACGTATCTCCAAACGCAAAACCTCAAATTTTGAAACAAACATATGGATGACAATGTCGAGTTCCGAGGATCATCCTGGGGTGACCTGTGACATTGGTGCCGAATTTCAAAAAAATCGGTCCAGTAGTCTCGGAAAAGGCCGCGGACGGCGTACGGCGGACGGACGGATTTTTGTTGTTCGATATTTGGATTCTACGTATCTTGTAACGTAGAACATCAAATTTTGAGGGGAGAGGAGGTTACAATTTTTTTTTTCTTGGTTGATTACAAAGGAAAATACAAATGTAAAATTATTTACAACTGAAAATAATAAACCAAAATTGAACTTAACATATGTTATTCTGTGAATTATCAGTTTCTTGTTTGATGGGCTTAATCAACAAATCCATAAATAGTACAGAGAAACCTTGATTAAAAGCAATAGCTTTAGATAAAAATCCACTTGGGACTCCAATCGATTTTAATCTCAACCCGACAAATTTCGATTAAAATATGCTGTGGTCGCCCAATAGTTAGCTACAGAGAACATTTATCCCAAAGCTTCAAATGAAAATATCGATCTGCAAACAAAAGTACGACAGCTATCTAATTCACTCTGTGCTATTAGTTAAGAAGTATGTACCTTAAAGTGACCTGATTCATTTTTAAAGGAACAAAACTTTTTTATTACTATTCAATGGATTGTCATAAACCATGTTAGAGGTTGCCATAAATTAAGTAATAAATAAGTCTCCTTGGTTAATATTTTCTTTTTTTTAATAAATACAACCATAGCGATTTAAGGTAACATAACGCTATTTTCATTTTTTCTGGAGATATTTTTCAGAATACGTCTCATCCTCTGATGTCAAGACGTTTCAATTAATGACAAAATTGAAATGAAGAGATTTTTGTTGGGATAGGTTATGCAGGGATTTCCAGTAAAACTTTTGATCTTATAAAACATTTTTAAATGACCTGAAGGGTAGACTTGGTTTTGTAAAATTGATAAATAACAACAAGCAATTATTGTTGTTTTTTTACAAAAATAATCTATATTGTTTTTTATTAATTTTTAGAGCTAGTCTTAATTATTGTTTTAATGATAATGTTAAATTGTAGCTTCAGAACAGAAGCAACTCAACCCGAAAAATTAAATTATACAGGCGAGAGATTTTTTTTTTTACTTTTTGTTTTAATTTTTTTACTTTATTTAATTTATAGCTTAACCCTAGGCTTCTTAGAACAGAATTTTAGTTTAATATTTCTTACATTTTAATGTAAATCACATATTATGCCGAAGTAGCCTATCTCTATTACTTATACTTAGCCCTAAGCTTGCCAATGTATCCATCCACACATAACACAGTTCTTTTAATCACTTATTATTTTGTGATATACTATTATTCAAATTGTCTGCTAAGTTTAGCGATTTATATTTTATTAATAAATTTTTGTAAAAAATTGTAAATTAAAAAAAAAATCGCAAAAATGATCTACCAAGTTTGGCTCAAAAATTTGATTTATACATTCCTATCACGAAATAATTTCCAACACATCCCTTCAAATTACCTTTACGGTAATTCTATTTCTATACATTCTAAACCAATTTAATAATTTTCCATTTCTCCGTGTTAATGAGATCCGCGAGCAAATACTTCATTTTAAAAAAGGAGTGTCTCACTCATTTGTTGCTTGATTGACTCGATAGTTTACCTGCACTTTCTTATTTCTTTAACCAACTCGTGCTTTCTATCCTTTCTTATTCTTCCATTCTTATTCTTCTAAACTTTCTATCCTTCCCTATTTCCGGTAATCCTCTGAAGGGTCTAAAAGTGGATGCCTCTGTGACCTCATATCATAAAATTTTCGTTAGAGTTCTACCAGTGTGTAGTTCCTCTAAATGTTATTTAAAACACAAATTACCATCACTTGTTTTTTATTTATTTAATTGTGAATCTATTAATATTTTCAATATAGCAATATATATCAATTGAGTCCGTAGGTACAAATAGGGCACTCTACCTCATGTGGTTATTTTAGGAAGAACTCGTAATACCACCGGAATCCCAATTACAATGATCTTGCCAGTTAAAACAAGCTCTATTTCAGATCTCTATATAGAGGAAAAAATTTTTAACTCAGAGCATTTTCTATTTTGTTTGACACTTTATTTATATAATAATTCTGCATATGATTTATTTATGCAGCCAGATTCTTCATTTCTTCCAAGAAAAGAATAGAAGCTAAAACTTATTGCTCCGCAAAAAGGGTGGATGTGCTTGAGTGTCCTATTTGCACCAACCAACTCAATTACAAAGCAAAATATTATTAAAAATAATATATCCTCTGTAGTGTTTTCCAGACATCAATTATGATTTCGTAATGTAATTAGTTAATTGCTACTTTCGTATAATATAAGAAACAATACAAGAAACTTTCGTATAAGGCTTATAAGAAATTGGATCTTCCTTTATATTTTGTTTAATGTATTTTTATGATGATCATGATTCGAGATTTAAGGGACTATCATAATCTTTGTAAACTATTGGGATTTGTAAACTATTTCTATTTGAATTATTGCGATTTTTGAGCTACATTTCTAATTAAGGTAATAGTTGAATAATTTATCCTCACGATGTTGACAGGGCTCTGCGTTGTTTGCTGTCTCTCTTCAACGGTGGCAGGAGGATTCGAGAGGGAGGAGAGCTGGTGGTGGCTGCGGCCCGGGTCCCCTGCCTTCTACGTCTCGGCGGCTTACGTTGCGGCTCTGGCGGCCATGGAGGTGGCTATAGGAGCCGACCTGGCCTGCAAAGTGGCTTCTAGGCTACCCGCTAAGGCCAAACCGTCCATAGCAACCAGGTGAGTTAGCTCTTTAGTGCAAGGTGTTAATAATAGCCAAAACAATAATAAATATTAATTATTAGTGATTTACATCTTTTATCAGATTATCCGTATTTTAAAAGATAAAAATTGGAATTTTATAATATTTGTAAAAAATGATCATTCATAGAATAAATAAAACAATCTCCATTAATCTCAAGAAAAAATAATAATTTTATTAATAAAAAGAACACCTCAAAGAAGATTATAGCCGAAAATTCTTTAGAAATATTAAGAATATAAAAGTAGGTTTTCGTCCAAGAGGAAACTTCATCAAATGCAAGAATGGCAACCTCCAAGGTTATGAAGGAGAAATTTTGGAGAGATGGGTAGGTCATTTTCAAGAGATCCTGGGAGATGATCAGGAAGTGGAAGATATAGAAAAACTTGGAACGGTAATTTTCAGTGCACTGACTGATTAGGAAGACTTAGATGAGGTAGAGATTACTGAAATCATCGCTCAATATCAATAAAGCGCCAAAGATGGATGGAATCCAAATTCAAATGCCCAAAAAAGCGGAGGAAGTTTTAGGTGAGGGAGGATATTTATAATTACCAGTTTATTACTGCAATTGCCAGAAGACTGACATGGTGGGCAGATACAGTTCTGGGTGATTACCAGTCTGGTTTCAGACCGGGAAGGTCAACTACGGACCAGATTTTTTCACTGAGGCAGATGCCCTACGAGTACATTGTTACATTGCATCATTTGTTTGTAGATTTCAGTCAAGCCTATGATTCCGTTAAACGAGAAAAAATGTACGAGCGTCTGGAGAAGCTGGGAGCACCGAAGAAATTTATGCGTTTTGTCAAAATGACTCAGGCTAATACACCCTGTATGGTTCTTATGTGTGACAACAGAAAGAGGACAAGAGGATCCACTATCTACTGTGCTTTTCAATTTGATTTAGAAGCAGCCATAAGAGAAATAAAAACAAAGGACGGAGGTATTAAATTAAGGACGCATTTCTACTTGATATTATCAATCATATTCAATATAATGAGTCCTTTTTCTCTTTAATTCTTTCTTTATATTTGTACGACATATATCTCTTAAGCTTAATCATACTGCAGTTTACGAAAAGGATATGAAAATGTTTGTAATGAACTGTGAGCTTCACAGTTCCACCGGCGAGTGGTTTGCGTATGAGCTCATAGGAAGTTGCACACGAGGCTGCTGAGAGAAAGAGCACTGTTGACCTCACAGCTCAAGGTAATATTTCTTTTTTACTCCGCGAGTGTTGTACTTAAAAACCGTGAACCATATTCTTGTATGTGATAAAGTGTAGAATTAGATTGTTATCCTACTTGTAGCTTTTATACTTAATTCCTTCTTTCTTTTCTTTTTATTTGACAAGAAACTTTAACCATGGCCTTGTCTCGCCATCTTTTCGTGCAAATTAAAACAAGAAGAATGGGTTTCATTTTTAAATAAATTTATCAAGCTTGAACTATAACATTTTATATTATAAAAATGTTTGATTTTGTTCTTTTAGGATTTTAACAAGTTTTTGATTAAATTTTATTTTTATAAACCTTCTTTTTCTTTTACACAATTATAAAACATTCGCTACAAATTTTCTGGAGCATTACCCTACTTATTTTATCTAAGAGCTGCCACTGCTTATTAAAGTCAATATTCATAAACATGCCATTATTTCACACATTTTTTGTCCTAAGGGCTGGCTTGGTGAAGAGGTCAGCTGTACTGATGCTGTTGATGGTCGTTATGTCCTCCTGCAGCGTCATTTACGCTAACGCTCCGACGATCGCTTCCCAGAACGCATTCAGTATATCCAGTGGAGCACTGGTAAGATATATCCAAAAATGACATTGCCGTCATTATTATATTACAGTATATTCCGTGTGAAAATGAATTTCTTTTTTCCTCCAGGGTTTTGCCGTCTTCACTTGCTACATCGTCCTTAGCGAGACGACGCCGAAAAACGTCCATCTGCTAAAGAGGATTAAAGACCTGGTTGCCGATGAAATTTACAGCTCTACGTCCGACAACAGCTGTGAGTTATATTTCTTCATTAGGATTTTAGGCAAAACATAGGAAAAATTTTATATAATCGTGTAACGTTCAAATGAATAATATTATACCGAAAGTCAATATATTCACTTTACGATAATTTTCAGGAAATTAAAAAAACGTGTAGTATGAATTGTACACATTTTTTTGAAACGGTGATTGTTCCATATTGTTAGTCTCAGAGGTACTGTAGATTCCCCAAATTTTCGTAATTTTAGATTTAGTTCATTTTGAGTAAATTTGGTAGCAATGTTGAGTATGTTAACTTTTGATTGAAAATAATGGAGTCGAATTTTGAAATCAATGGAAAAACTAAAACGTTTAAACATTTTCGGATGTTTCATTTTTATATTTCAATAAATCGAGCTTAAAGTAAATTCGCATATATTTGTATTGATTTAGGTCAGTAAAAAATTAAATTATATAACGATTGTAACACAAAATTGTATTATCAGAGCACAATATATAATTTTTCACACTATGTTTTATTACCAAAAGCCATTCAAGTTTTGTAAAACAGTAAATTTTGCCTATTAATTCATCATTTTTAAGGTTTTTATAAGTGGTGTTGTTTTTTGATAGCTTAAAATTAAAAATGAACGTTGATTATAGAAGTATCCCAAATAAAATAGTTCCTTAAATAGAACTTTACCTAATTCTTGCCAGTTGTGAACTAACTCTAGCATCTAAAATCTTATCATAAATTGTAAGATCTCGAAAAAACTATTTGCTGAAAAGAACAGTTCCTACCACCTCTAATTGAGACATCTCAACGCTGCTATCTAAGTATATCTATAAGTATATCTAAGTTTGGCGATAACTAATAAATTTTATATTTTCAACGGTTTTTCCTTCAAATTTATGTAAGAAATATTCCGATTTTAAATGGAAGTGCACAAATGTGATATCTGTTACCAACACGAAAATTTAATATATTTGAATGCGAGTTTCGTCTTATCACACGAGAGCAATTGTCTGCTAATGAATCTTTCGTATCTTATCCTATCTTTCGGCACGAGATAATATGACAAATCAAACCTTATTAAATCGTTACGCTACACCAAAAATGTACCACCTCTAATTGAGACATCTCAACGCTGCTATCTATATCTAAGTTTGGCGATAACTAATAAATTTTATATTTTCAACGGTTTTGCCTTCAAATTTATGTAAGAAATATTCCGATTTTAAATGGAAGTGCACAAATATTATATCTGTTACCAACACGAAAATTTAATATATTTGAATGCGAGTTTCGTCTTATCACACGAGAGCAATTGTCTGCTAATGAATCTTTCGTATCTTATTTATCTTTCAGCACGAGATAATATGACAAATCAAACCTTATTAAATCGTTACGCTATCCCAAAGGATTTTAAAAGAACTAATTACAAATGAAAATATGGCAAAATAACTTAGTTTTGGTCAAGTGGTGTTTTGAAAGAAAGGGATATCAAGCAGCCATGGGAGAGAGGGCTGTGCATAAATCAACTTTTATATTCATTTATATTTTATATTTTTAAAAAAATGAATAACCTTTAGATTCAGTTTCCAATGAAGCATTTAATTTCGTCAAAAACGCAACTTTTATGAAAAGTAGATATATCAACATTTGATTGAATACTCCTTAAATAATTATATTGTTCATTATTACAAGTATTATAAAATTGACAATGAAGCCGACGAATTTCAGTACTTAATTTGACTTACTTTTCAAAAATAACTAGATATTTATTATAAATGAGACGAACCTAATTATATTGATTTATGAATGAAAAATAACAATAGTCCTGTTAATATTAGTGCCTTCTAAATCAAAGATCTAACAAATTATCGTTATAAGAGAATTCTTCGGGATGTTTCATCAATCATTAGTGAACTTAGACTTCCATTGTAATTTTATAAATCATTTGTCATTTTTATATATTTGGACGTTTTGAAGACTTCCCCCTCATCAGCCTACATTTTTTCTGCAATGTACTATAAATTACTAATAATGTTATTTCAACAATGAATGTATAACTTTTTACTAAATAGATAATAAAAAAAATTTTTTTACACCATTTTACCTGGACGCGAATTATTTTAGAAAAACTGAAAAAGTTTCTTCTTAGTTTTTTTTTTTCAAGATGATGAAATACGCACTTAAAGCAGGAGGTCGAAAACTTAAAACTTATACAATAAGAGCTATACATACAACATAAATGGAAATTAAGATAACTCCATTTTTTGCTAACCGAACCGGGCTAAAATGCCAATGGGAGATTGCCAATTTCGAGAGGTGTACTTGACCGATTAAAAAAAAATTCTTTTGTTCAATGGACGCAGAATTTGAAGTAGTCTGTCTCGGTTTTTTATAATATGTCATTTTTTGGACATGGATTTCGACCACACTATGGTATTCATTAGATGCAGAATTTGGTGTTCTATAGTTTATAAATCATATAGTTATTTTTTCGGTTGAATTTACCGTTTAGGAATTATAGTAGGAAAACCATAAAAAGTCCGAAAATGTCCAAGTTTTTGGAGCACCCCTCATAAACCACAAGCAGAACTTTGGTGCAAACTTCAACATACTCTTTTCGCATTGAAATGAAGAGATTAAAACCGCTTCCAGCTTTCTGACAAATATTTAGCCTACGCACTCTGTGCTGCCTGGTTTATATGGTATTTTTTTTAAATGTATTTAAATAAGGATATTTTTATTTAAAGTAGTTTATTAATATTACGGCATATCTATGGCCCTATACGAAATGGTGCAACATGGAGAAGGCGAACGAATGCAGAAGTGTATTCACTGTTAAGTGAGCCTGATGTTGCAAAAATGATTAAGCTTAGCAGGCTTCGTTGGGCGGTCCATGTCACCAGGATGGGAGCTCACGAGATCCCAAGAAAACTTTTCGATGAGGACTTGCATGGAACCTGGCCAAGAGGCCGTCCAAAACTCAGATGGTCTGACGGTGTTTGGAGACGATTCAAGGACCCTGCTTGGTGTTCGGAATAGGAGGACAGTTGCACTTCACCGAACGAGCTGGCGGATGCTGCTTGAGGAGGCCAGGACTCAGTAATAGGTTGTCGTGCCGATTGATTGATAGTTTATTAATTTATTTTCTTTTAAATATTTAAGCAATAATAATTATGATTTGTCAATGTTTATTTTATTTTATTAATTTCAAATTGTTTTTCTTAATTTACTTTTTTTTTTTTGGTAAAGTTTTGTTTTATTAAACAAAGATGCTTTTTGCTCAATAAATCCATTTTATCTTATTGACTAGTAGTGAATATTCTCAAAATTCTTCTTTGTAGGAGAAACCGAATCCCACATGACACTTTTTGATAAATGAGATGTCAATTCTAGACTAATCCCAAAAGAAACCTCAACTTCATTTGTGCAAAATCAAAGCTTAATAAAAGGATAAATTTTCTTAAAAGTGGGATATCTGTAGCACAGCAGATGGCTAAGAAAAACATTCTCAAGTAATGCATTATTTTAAAAATGAAATAACCAAATAATTATTTTATGGTACTCATTAGACGCAGAATTTTATGTTTAATTTAATAACCATACTTTCTTTGATAGAATGTACCATTTCGAAATGATAGGAAAAAAACGGAAATTTTGTATTCCTTAAGTTGACAGACGTGCATTTTTCATGTCTGGCCTGGGGGTATGTTCATTTTATGTGCTCAAACCTTTATATGAAATGAATGTCTTTTGGAAGATATGTCACTATTTATTTATTATGATATTTACTATATATATAATTACTCTACCCAATATATATTTTTGAGGAGTCACTTTGAACCATTTTTTTATTTGTTCCTAATGTGGTTATTAATAAGATCAAAATTTATTCTATTTTATATTTTTTCATAAAAAATATCTAACGTTTTCTGCTTCTGGGCATACTATAAAAGAAGATTGTGCACTTGTTTTTCTTTTTTCGTCTTATCTATTTCATAAAATTTTCTTCTCCAAGTATCGCAAAACTCATCTTCAGAAGATGGAATTTATACAGGATCGGTTGCTTCATATCCTTTTCTAAGTAAATATGAGATGAAGTTTCCTGAGTTGGGTAGTTTAGTCGGTTCCAACAGTTATAGAAGCGACCATCTTTCTTACCTTGGAAGACCGGAACTGTTTCGCTTGTACATATTTCTTATGAAATTACTATTTTCCTCTGGGGTAAAATAAAAGTCCCTAAATTATGGGACCACATTTTAGAACAAAACAAAAAAATTATTATTATCTTCGCCAGTTGGGTAGGAGGAAGGATTAATTTAGGTTTATGTGGTAGGTATATATCTTTATTGGTAGCAATTATTCGTTACGTTAGGAGTTTCCATAAATTTCCTTCCTAAATACGTAGCGTCTTGTTAACTAATCATTAATTTATTAAAAATATTTAATTGCATAAAAAAAATGAATTGCTATTTCGATTATATTTGTTTTAATTAATTTCACAAATTTAGCACGTTCAGAAATGTCTATATAGTTTATAAGCGTAAATAATATATCCTCCAAACGACATAGTAAAAAAAAAACAGAGGGTGAGAGAGAGAGAGAGTGAGTGAGAGAGAGAGAGAGAGTGAGAGAGAGAGAGAGAGAGAGAGAGAGAGAGAGAGAGAGAGAGAGAGAGAGAGAGAGAGAGAGAGAGAGAGAGAGAGAGAGAGAGAGAGAGAGAGAGAGAGATAGAGAACCTATATATATATATATATATATATATATATATATATATATATATATATATATATATATATATATATATATATAAAAGAGAGAGAAAGAAAGATGAAATTAGGAATACAGATGTATTTAATTAATTTAATGCTAAATTGCAAAGTTACCGTCAGAAATTTAAAATCTACTCTTCCTATCCATAAAGTAAGAATATATTGAAACATGAGTTACTGCACTGTATTATATTTATATCGATATATCTCAGTCATTAAAAGAGAGAATAAATGCTCCAGTGCATGAGAACCTATATTCAGAACCATTAAAAAGGGATTACTTAGAATGCGAAGGTATTGATCTGAAGGACTGCATTTGATTCGCGATCAAAGCCATGACAGCTTATAGTTAGCATATAATTTAGAATCAAATCAGAGGGGGAAAACGGAGACCGATGACTTGAAAGGTAGGATTGGTAATAATCATATAATTAAATCGAAATTTCCTTTTGATAATACCTCTAAGAAGTAAAGCTGTAACTTACTGGCTAGAGATTGTCTTAAGCTTGGATTTAAGATTTAATTCGATCAAGTAAAGCCAATTTTATGACAGCTCCTGTAAGCGTCTTATTTATTTATTTTTTTTTTGTAGTACCTAGATACGCAATATTCTATCACTCATTATTTTTATTATTTGAAATAACATTTCCTAGTTTTAACAATTACCTTTTCCATTAGATTTTTGTTACTTTTTTTTTCTATTTATTGAAATTCACAACTCTGTAAGAAAATACTATGCAATAAGTAAATGTGATTTAAGATTATAAAACATGATAGTAGCTTGTGAATGAGCTACTCATTGGTAGCAATCCAATGGCTATTCTACGTTAGGAGGTCCCATGGACGTATTCTTTTCAGGCGCTCCTAAGGCGTAATCGGGAAAAGATTGGGATAAAAGCTTGTGCGGCCATGGAGTTTGCAATTGATGCAGATATACCTATTTCGGGCCAAATCTGCAACAAATTGAATATTGAAGTCTTTATGAATAATTTAATTTGTGGTATATAAAGGATTCTTCGAATAATTATGGATGGTGAGGATTGGATGAGGAATTTGATGATTTCGAGGATTCCTTAAGCTCAATTCCTTATGTCAAAATAGGCCTTTTAATCGTATTTTACATAAGCTTTTTATTATAAATTGGATGTTTTGAACGTTTGTCAAGAAAACGTTGTAGTAATAGGAATTGTAGTAGGAGTTTCTTGTCGTTTCAGTCTTGTATGAGGATTCCATGGTAAGGCGTTTATCAAGATATTATCGTACTTCGACAGGAATAAGTGGAACATTATTAAAAGATACTATAGAACAGGATGTCGCGGGTTTACGATGAAAGGCAAAACTGATTTGATTGGATGTGAAGTGGAACTGCAGAGTTTACAGTGATCATACTTCGCGCACTGGCATACACTTTGCCATTCAAATGGAAATTATCGGTGATAAAAGGGGAAAATTGCATTAAACAACTTTCAGTAAATTATGTGCATTAGCGACTACTCTCTACTGTACCTCAAGGTTTTAGTTTAAATTTGAAAGTTGGCCTCCTTTAACTATTACCGACCCACCACCTAAATGCACCTTTAGACGATACTGGACTGCAAATTCCTTTCTCCACAATCTAATAAAGTAGCTTAAAGTTGAAACGGTTAACCTTAGATTCATTAAAAAAACGAGAACACCAAATTAATCCAGTAATTCTAAGCGATATGTCTCTCAGCGAATCGAATACGTGCTGTTCAATTTAGTGATGTGATTTGATTTACTTCCGCGGAAGTATAAGGAAATTCGTCGATGTCACACCATTATCGAAACAAACTTTAGTTTATGAGTATTTTTTGGGAATATTTACCACGGATGGAGATATTTATTCTATTATATATTTATTTATGTAGCTATTAACACCCTTAAGACGCATTTTCGGCTACTCGAAAGTTATAAAGAACACCATAAATAGGGTTATAGGTAAATTTCAATAAATCAACTTTAAAAAACTAGAACACAAAGAATGAACTGCATATTGCAATAGTCAGGCATATGGTTTTCTTTTTGATGCCTGAGGCTCATGTCATTATTTTCTTAAGTTTCTATAAAGCCTTGGTACCGTACTCCGTCCGTTACTGGTGTCAAAACATTAATGATTTAAATTAAAAGACAGTTTTCAAGTCGAAGTGTGAAAATAATCTGCAGAAATTGTGGAATTCGTGTCTCTGTCGAATTTTCCAAAATTTAATCCAGTTATATAATTTTGTGAGGCGATGTAAAGTTTATGTGTAGCGCGTAGGGTTTCAATGTATTTTTATTTTATCCTTTACATAAATTGCTGTTACAGCTGTTTGGAATATTGTAAAACTATTGTAATTAATTACGTTCCTTTTTGAGCTTCTATTTGTTTATGTGGAATGTACAGTTTTTGAATTATTAAAAAAAAAAGGGTTTCCATAGAGACATGCGCTGAGAACAGGGATATCCATTATGCTCTTATATATCTAGTATTTTTGCTAATACTGGCACAGTATGATTATGATTTTGTTTTTGTTTTGTAGAGAAATTATCTTTCACATGATCACCTATAGTTTTTCAAGTTATTCGAAAAACTGAATTTTTTTCAGGCTTTAAATATAATTTTTTTTTCAACCACTTAGATTACGAATAATTTGAAATCCAGCCATTTTGCACATCTATAACTTAAGATGAATCACCATTAAAAAATTCAGTTTCATAGGCATTGTTTTTGAGATACAGTGATGACTGTATTGACGGTAACTTTTATAGACTAGCTGTTACCCGCGGCTTCGCACGCGAATATTTCTAAAATAATTGTGTTACCAGGTCCACAAGGACTGGATCAGCCCGTCGTCCAGATACAAATCGAAGACTTCATATTTGAGAGGGTGAACGAATTTAAATATTTAGGACCTCACGTGAGCTCTGAAAATAATATACAGTAAGAAATAAAAAAAAGATTATTGCTCGAAAACGGGTGCTATTTCGGGCGCCTAAAACATCAGAAATAATTTTCCTCTCATGTAACACCAAAGTGCGACTTTATAACACCTTCATAAGGCGTGTTCTGACCTATTCATCTGAATGATGGACAATTTTGCGAACGCAAGAACTCATGCTCCTAAGATTCGAAAGGAGAATCCTTAGAAGATTTTTTTTCGACCAGTTTTCAGCAATAATGCTTGGCGACAGAGAACAAATGCCGAAATAGTAAGCCTGTTCAAAAGTTTAAATGTCGTCAGATATATAAAGATTGGAAGGCTTCGCTGGGCAGGGTATGTTGCTAGTATGAACGACGATGATATACGAAAGAATAGCTTTTCTGCCAAACGGTAGGCCGAGACTACGGTGGACCGATGGAGTGGTAGAGGATGCGTTGTCCATCAGATATCAAAAAATCGCTGGAAGGTTTTGTCAATGGACAGTCTGCTTCGAGGAACGAGATCGGTCCTCTTCTGCCTTCTGAATCTGAACAGCCATAACCTGTGGATCTAACCGGTTTGTCATTTTCTTTGAACTTAATGTTTAAACGAACATCATTGGGATGGGCACTACCGAATTGGTCCCAATGGAGCAGGTTATGGCGCTTTAGGTTCCACTATACCATGGAAACCATAATTCGTAGCTACCTGAGGTATAATTACACCTACTAGTGTATCTGTGCTCACACCAGCATTAAATATCTCAAGAAGAACACATCGTGCGGCCAAAGATCTTCATGACCTGCAGCGCCAATCGAAACTATTCCAATTTATTATTATTTAATACTGTGTTATTATTGAAAAAGAAAAGATAGTTTTCACTATTGATCTAAATAAACTGTATTCATTACTTCACCTCCTAATCCCTAAGCTTAATCATTTACAAGGGTTGAACATATTAAAAAAAAAATCAAGTCGATATGAAATATGGACATTCATATTTATAATATAATTGTTTAATTTTCCAATGTTTTCTCTCATTATCTAAAAATATGGCTATTTTTTAAAGTTTTTAACGATTGACGTTGAAAATCATTGTTTTTAATAAAACAAGAAAATGAAAATTATAAACAGATTTAAGATTTTTTGTCAATTTTTTTTTTATTTTAATTAAAGATTTGGAAAGATACTTATTTAAAAAAAATTCAAAAGGTTTCATTAGTGTTTTCAAAATTAAAATACTTTTTGCCTGTGGGTATTAAGTTTTTCGTTTTTCAAAGCAATAAATCTCGGTATTTACATACCTTCTGGAATTGGTTAGTAGCCATAAGAACAAAACTTCCTATTCTCACTGGGTTTAAAACAATGTTAAATCCGATAAAAAAAATAATAACGATAAATGTTGTTAATAGCTAATTGAGGAATTCATCTTTACCATGAATTTATGCTAAATTATTAAGAGAGGTCAAGAAGGGCGATTACTTTGGCGCGAGGATTCTCATGTTCATAGGGATGTAGGTTAGATTCCCACGCTCGGCCTGTTAAAATATATTTCGAGGTGGTTCTTGACAACGAGCCTTTGGGTATGGACTGGACAGTAATATTAACAGAAAGTTGTATATTCAGAACACACACACAATATATATATTCATATACATTGATACCAGAATATGAGCATACAGTATTGTTTTTGTATCTCAAATAATACAATCACAGAGTTACGCAGCCAGTGACCTTAAGTGGATGAAATTTTAGATGATATCAGGCATGAGATTAATTCCTAATTTAACTTTAATTTAAAAAACATTATGTTCTTGGCGATCCTTTACCAACTGAGCGATCTTTTTTCAGCGTCCTTTTGGCATTTTCTCTCAAATATATCATGGTCTTATGTTGTGTATAAGTTATTTGATGTGTCCATGAGTTCATCATGAAATATTTTATATGAAGTCCGGATGTGATCGTGTGCGATGGATATGTGAAAATCTGCATGTAATGTTATATTATTTGCGTATCAGGTGAATGAGTTATGCATCTAAATGTTTTTAATTGAAAAATGTGATTTTTTAAATGTTAGTATTAGCAGTTAGTTGTCTTTGAACTTTTTGAGGTGTAAGTCCATATGGGTTTTATTTAGTAAGTGCAATTTAGTATTTGTATGTTAGTATTAGTATATAACTTTCTGATGGCCCGACCCTTAACGAGGTAATAATAAATTATAGGTTATATAAAATTAATAAATTATAAATCTATATTTTCAATTAATAATTAATTGATAATATTCGAATGGAATATTATTGCTGCTTGGAGGCCCGAGTTAAAACTTGTTGGGGACTCGACATTTCTATGGACGGTCGTGATCACAAAAATTGGTTATTTTTGCTAAGAGAATACAAAATATCCAGTCTTACAACGTTTTTATTTAACTTGCGGGCCCCAGATCATCTACCTCTCAAAGATTAGGCCAAAGCAACGGACTATGTCAACTTTTGGAAATATTATTCGTATAAATCAAAGGGCAAATGTTGTTTCGGTAAGTATAAGTGATTTCCTGTGATTTCTTGTTGTTCAATTTAATTTTCATTACTAGGTCTCCTTGAAATACCCGCCTTGAGGGACACTGTCGAAAAGAGGCAGCTAAAGTGGTTCGGTCATCTATGCCGAATGAATGAAAACCGGTAACCACGAAAGTTTTTTGAAGCACTGGACGTCGATCTCGAGGATGACCAAGACTGTTATGGACCGATCAGATCTCCAGGATAGAACAGAAATAGAGAAAGAGTTTGAACTCCATGAGAACGCTGCTTCGGGATCGTGATGTCTGGCTAGCTTGGGCTGATTCATCTCCACGCTGAGAGGCACAAAGATGAAAGATGAAGAAAAATAAGAATAATTTAATTTTCCACTATTAATACTACACCAAGATACGCCATAAATAGTATTTTATTAATATATTCTTTCCAATACCAGTTTCAAAGCTTCTTTAATTATTTTAGGTTTCACTACAAACGTTACCCATATAAGCCCATTTATCGATTAAGTAATCAGTTGCTGACTGCATGTTTTGGCTGTTAAACCATGGTCCCAATGCTCGTTACACTTTAAACAGATGACCTCGAGTTGATTGCCCTAAATGACTCATTCATTTCACAGCAGCACCATTTGTCATTTCGACGGCGCAATAAAGTAGCCGAAATAGTGTGCCTAGCGTGAGCCCATTGATTTCTGTCAGCACAAAGCTCTCCTAGACTCAAATACTTGTTTTTATTTAAATTGGTTCAATTTACAAAAGTCACCACTTTTTATAGTAATATACTTATATTATTACTCTGAAAGAAACATTTATCTAGCCTATATTTTCTATGACTTCCTTACGCGCTGAGGTTTTCTCGGAAATCCCAAATGTTAAAAATTCTACAATAATCAATAAATTACATAAATAGGATTTTTCCTAATAAATTATCAATTTTTATTAAATTAATTATATCACAAGAATCTACTCTTATAATTAGCACATTTAACGCCAAAAGATAATTTATAAAATCTGCTCAATACAAAGATAGCAATAACACAAGGAAAAACAATGATCGTGTATGGAAACATAATGAAGGATAGAATCTTAAGTAAATGTTTATATATATCTATATAAGCATATATATCTATTTATATTATGTATATAAAATATATACCTGTACTAGTATACCCGGGCGAGAACTCTCGCATTAGATACCAATGCTTATTCTAATCCCTAACATATAAGGTGTAAGCGATATTAGGGAAACAATATAATTTTACCCAAAAAGTTTATTTAACATACACATTTGGTGAAGCTACATAGTGCGTAATGACTATGTTGAAGTTACAGTTCATACTTAATAAGTAATTAGCTTACCCCACTGGAATATATCCCTTCAGTTTAAGAGTTAAGCATTAAGACTCAGCTATATCATTTTCTATGTATAGTATTCATATTTGGCTGTGCCCTTTAGGGTTGTACATGGGAAACAATATCTTATTTCCCACTCATTAAAAGGTTTTGTAGACTCTAATTGATATAAAGTTACCATGACAACGACACGTACGCAAGATGGCATAGGGCCCGTGCGGACCTATATCGTGCCTTATCTTAAAAACGGTAGGGTTTTAAGCTTTAAAACGCGGTACCAATTCGCTCCAAGGGAGTGCATCTTGATGGCCGCGTCAAAATCTTTAAAACCCAACTTATCCCGTCTCGATCCGCCGACTCTCAGACGTCAAAGTTTTGAAACCTTCCAGTTTTTTCATCACTTTTATTTATGCCCTGGTAAGATTTTAAGAAACAAAATTGGAATTCGTCACATCTCCGTGAAATTCTATTTCTTTTGATACATCACTCGTCAAAATCCATCGCTCCTGAGAGCCGGAAAAGGGATCTATACTACCGTAATAATATTTAGTAGTGATAGTTTCCGTGTAAACCGGAAAGTACGTTTTAATAAACCTCGTATTTTTTCCATCTGAACATTTATTTCAGCACTCTTCCATTCGGTAATTTTAATCATTTTATATTAATTTATTAAAAATTTATATTTTATCCTCAAGAATATTTTTCATTTCATATAAAAATATATATAATAGCAGAAGGGGAATGGAAGATTACCAAAGAAAGTGTATTGATGTTAAGTAGATGGAAGAAAACGAGCTTGGCTAAGAAAAATAATTGCTTTAATAAAAAATTAAAAAGTAAAGAAAATATTCCATAACATTTAAATATTCTCCTTACACAAAAACAGGTACTGATGTGATATTCCGAAGATCATGAAATGAAAAAATCTGTCATTCTGATTCTATAAGTTTCCACTTAATCTAAATCGGAGGCACCCGACACACGACACGCCTGGTGCCACTCAATGTGGCTCGTGTTCGAAATTGGCACGCAGCCGAGAAATTAGTATTTACTTTTTTATTCTCGTTATATTATTTAAAATATATTTCAGGTTCACTTTTTTTGTTGAAAAAGTAATTTAAACAGAAGGGAAAGAAATATGTGAAAAAGAAATCGCCTATAACATACAAAAATAATTATTATGAAGGTGGCAGGATGCAGAGCAGAGGAAATGGAGGATACAGTTGTGGCAAGCGCCAAAAAGAACGCTGGGAATTCCTGATTACCTCATTTTTACTATTTAACTATTTATTTATTGAGCAATATTTCATTCTATCTCAGCAGGTTTATCAGCAGTTTATTCTGTATCAGCAGTTTATTACATTTTTTTTTCTGTTTATCATAAATAGAAGTGACATTACTTGATTACCGTACGTATTATCTACTATTTTGCAGGTAGATCGATAGCTAAATAGATTTGGGTTTTGTGAATGCGTCTTTGTTGTTCCAGGGAGCTCAGCCCGCAAGACAGTAATGCTATGCAGGTCTATGAAGGGTTGGTTAAGGCGCTGAGGTCTTGCTTTTAGGACGGGTCCCGTCGATTCTAAAGTTTGCAGAAAATTAAGGGCAGGGATAAACAAAAACTCTTTCATTGAATTTATATAAGTAAATTTACATTGTTTAGTTTAAAGTTCACCATTAGTTGATTGAAGAGAAAATATATTATACAAAATTGCTGTTAACTATTATAATTAAAATAGTTAAATACTTTTATTACAATATTTTAATAGCTTTTGTATCAAAAAAAAAAAAAAAAAGATCGAGAACCCTATAACTTTATTGAACCATTATATATCTCAAATATGTGTTGCTTGTTTTATTAATTATTTATTTGCATTTTGCCTAAATAAAAAACAATGAAAATTAACGTATTGTTAATTTAAACTAACAAAATAACACTTATAAAATATGTTTTATTCTTTTAGTAACATTAAAATTTTATTTAATGTCGAATATAGATATATAGATATTTTTTTACATTTTTCTATTATGCTGTCTCCTGAATCCAAAGAAAAATATATAAAATATATTTATAGTGATCTCTTAATAAACTCAATGAAAAATCTTTACAAGGATAATTGAGATGGTGAAAGAATGAATGGGGTATTAGAGAAGTGAGAGAGGAGTTTTACGGATGGAGAGTGGTAAGGAATTTGAAAAAGAGGTAGGTCAATGTATGAGAGAGAATATACAACTATGTGTATAAGGATCGCGTATTCCAGAAGTGGGTTGAAGAAGGCAGAATGAAAAGATCAAGAATATAGGAAGGTTTTCTTGCTTTTCAGTATGGGTCCTCCATGGATAACTTGCTGTTGAAAGGATTCGCTTATTTGGAATACCAACAAGGGACGCAAGACCGTCAGGAGAATCCATTGATGAATCTAATGAAGCAATTCATAACTTTAGTAAAACACTCACCGTACTCAGTAAACAGCCATGGTCAAAATGGCAAAGATAATGGAGAATAAAAAAGAAGTTAAGAAGGAGAATGGGCTTTAAGGAAATAAAGAATAAATAAAAACTATAGACACAGATAAATGTGTATTTCCTAAATGAAGCGTAAAAAATTATGAGGAAAATAATTTTATATTTTCAAAATGCTATGTTTCCATCCATAAAACTAGAAGGACGGGTCGGGTCAAATGACCTGTTTTGAGATTTTAAACTGATTTTGCAGTGCCTTTATTATTCTTTTATATGACTTGTTGAATTTGTTTATTTTGAAGTAAAAAATTAAAATGAAATAATATATTCAGTTAAATATTAAATATCGACCTAATTTTTGGAAAAAGGCGTAGAACCATTTAGGAACTTTACAGGAAACATATGAAAAGTTTTTTTCTCCAAATAACAATATACAAATTTTTTAATTTAATTGTTTTTTGTGTAGAGTAGGAGTTTTGATGTATTATTATGTAATAAAAATAAATTTTATCGTTACGATTTTTTAAAGTTGGTTTGAACCATAAGCATCAAATTATAAGAACCATAAGAATCAAATCGTTTATTATATTTTAGAATGTGCAAAAATAATAATAAAAACATATAAAATTTAAATTGAGATATATAAGGTGGGTCAAACGACTCTGTCCCATCTTTCTAAATAGATAAAATCTCCCATCCTCCTAGTGTTAATCAAATAAGAAATAAAATAAACACATTCCTTCCATAAACGTGAATTAAGAAAATAATAAAATACCGTTTGAAGCACAAAAGACTCTCAGGTTATTTTCACTGGATGAATTTTTATTATCATAATTTATTATTATGTTTATGATTTCATAAGGAATCATATATTTTTTTTTAATTTATACACTTCTTCCCCAATAATTATACCGAAACATAAATTTTATAGTGGCTATTTGTCCAATCCGGGTCCTAGGCATATTAAAAAAACCAAAGCGGAACAAATAGGGCAGGTGAAACTGGACAGAATTAAAAGAGACAAAGAGAATTGGAGCATGAACTCCCGGGTTGAGCCTAGCAATTATTTATTTCCACTGTCCTCTCGAACTTGCCTAATCCAACACTCTGATTGGCTAGATAGTCAGTCTCAAAGGGCGAATCCTCGGCCCCGTTAATTTGCGTTGAAAAGTTTTAATTAATTTGTATTTAATTAGTAAAGAAGTGTTCATAAGGTGTTGAAATGTATCGAATTATTAATTACTAATTAAAAACATTAATTATCATTTTGTTCAAGCACATGGATTTTGATTATTTCGTTGATTTAACTTCATCCCGTTACTTACTCTTTTTCAGTTACCTCGTATTAATGGACATCTAAATCACTGGTAGATTTCTTAATTGTTTATTTATTGTTTGTACTTGTAAGTATGTAAAGTTCCTTGAATAATAATCCAGAATTCTCGAATTATCAAGCTTCAGGCATCAAAATAATAAAAAAAATTATTACTCATTACAGGTGGGTATAAATAATGCTATCTTCAAATATTTTAATGACCCTAATTTCGTTCATTACCCTTCTTTTCTGAATGCAGTATTAGCAAATTAAAATAACTATTTTCCTATTAATCTTTAATGCATTTTTTTTTTTTTATAGTCCCGAAATATGTTATTGTCATTTTACTGTATAAAATCATTCTGCTCACGATAGTTAAGTGATTTTTGAAACCTGATATTCATTGTTCGGTGATAAGCCTTACTTTTAGCTGGTATTTTCATTATATTCAACATCTACATCTTAAATTCAAACAAACGTTCAAATAGTTTTTAACAATATCGTTAACCTAATATCATTTTCCCGTCATACCCAGCAATTTTCAGCATTAATTAAATAATACATGAAAACCAAATAATCGTTGGAGGAAGAAATACAATATTTCTTTGCTTACAACTAGTCCGCCTATGTATTTTAAGAAAACTAATGTTCCGTGCTTCACGGAATTATACATTTCAAGTTATTCCGACGCTCATCGTTGTGTAAAATTTGACTTCATTACGGGAATCACCCGAAATTGCCCGAAAAATGTTGATAAGGCTTGAACTTCTAAAATCAGTTTTAAGATCTTGCACCAACGAACCAACTCGATTATGATTGAAGATTTGCCATGCTAACGTTGAACATTGTATGACTGTGATTAGTTTTTATTATTTTTTTTTTACCAGCGTATTCGAGTTTTTATCTGCCCATTTTCTTTTTTTTTTTTTTTGTTTTTTTTTTTTACAAACTGCCTTACATTTCACTTATTGAAAAAATATATAAAACATAATTAAAAAAATGTGGGTTGCAAGATTATAGTTTTAAAATATAAAAAAATATTTAAAACATATTTTTTATATTTATATAGTTATATTTTACTGTAATACCCTGCTTAGTAATTATAATAACGCAGTATTTAAATATTCAAAACAGTCAAAAGTTACATTTCTATTGAGTAAACCAGGTACTAGGTCTAAATATACTGCATGTTAAGAAATGAAAATTATTTCATTTACTGTATTCATAACAGTTTTAAAATTAAGAAAAAGTTTTTCTGATCTCAGTGATATGTAAATCAACTTACCAATGAACCTGTTTTACACCAAATTAATACATCCTTACCGATGACACTACCGCCAAAAGTAATTCATTTACACGAAGTTCGTAATTTTATTGAGAATTTACCAAATTACAAAGCCTTGGGTTATGACTCAATTTCAAATTTTATTCCGAAGAACTTACTTAGGAAAACAATTCTCTTTTTAAGTAATACCTATAAATTATTATAGGTAAGACGTATATTATAGGTAAATTATTAAGTGAAAACGTTATTTGGTGGATAAAAGCGGAGGGAATAAAAAAAAAAATAATTAAGGAAGAAGTTGGTCGTGGGGAGGAGAGAGGGGAGAGGAGAAGGGAAGGGGAGTTGCGGTCTAAGACTAACACACTAATAACCATAGCTTATTTATTCTTTGCCAACGTTTCGGCCTAAGTTTCAGGCCATCATCAGGGCAGAGAGTCATAAGCCAACTGCCAATTCTTATTCAGTTTGCGATGTTATACAGTTGGCGCTCGGCTCTACGCATCTCTGCCCAGATGATGGCCTGAAACGTAGGCCGAAACGTTGACAGAATAAATAAGTTACAATTGTTATATCGTAGGTCTTTGACGGCACCCCAGTGTGAAAATGTGAAACTTAGGTCAGTGAAAGATCCTGTTCCTTGAAAGGTATGCAAGAAATCATGTATTTTGTAGGTTATTATTTTAAAGGTTATTTTGTATTTTCAGGGGTTACTATACTTAACAAATACAGGATATTATAATCTGTATTGTCAGTATATTCAATTTTGTATGTTCAGCTATTGTTTACTACAATCTGTTTTCCACATTTTTAACTGGAATTAAGTGGAATTATTATTATATTTCGTATTTTTTCCAACTGATAACCACCATAGGAACGAACCATGGGAAAATCCACATTTTTCATAGAGATGTGGCACATAAATACTTTGCATCTCACCGTTGCAAACCAACATACTGTTATGTATTAAGAATACGGGGATGAAAGGAAATATTTCCGATTAAAGAATAGTAATTAAATAATGGATAATTTAAGTAGTTTCTTCGTAATTTATTCAATATTGGCATAAATAGGTTTCCCTTTCGAACAAAGAAACATCGTTCACGGATCTTTTTCCTGCAAAGGTCGCCTTGAGAGAGCCCTGCTTGCGAGCTTAACCAGCTATACAGATAAGGAATCGTAAAAATAAGGCAGGAGCTCTCCTGGCAAGGTGCAGTCAAACCTGCCGCCAAGGACAATAGACAATAGAAAATTTTTCAAAGGACTCGATGCCGAGGGAAGAGACACTCTCCCAAGCAAAAATTCTTAAATGATCCACCAATAGGAAGGTCCAAAAGTAGAGTGAGTGCCAAATGTAGGGAAAATATATTTTTCAAGAAGGAGAAGGAGTAAGAGAGAGGATGGGAATGCGACACGGAAGTATAGTTAGTTAGAGCTGGGGGGTGAACAGTAAAGTTCTGAGTGAGAATCCAGCTGAGTAGTCCATCCCAGAAGCAGTTAGTGAGTCTGCTAGTAAGAGCAGAAGACTGCGCGGAGGAGACAACCAGACCCTCAAGCGGCAAAGCGGAATATATTCAAGGCAACAAAAGCAACAAGAAGATAAGTAGTTGTTCCTTCATTCAATGTGTGCATTATTGTTCAATATTATGTGGCACCACAGTAAAATTTTAATAAACAGTATTCTCAAATACAGATGCTAAAGTCAATAGATTATTATAATTAGAGTAATTTAGGTTGTGAATTAATAACAGTTTAATTAATAAAATCCTCTAAAATAAAGTAAGATCTTCTATCAAAATCTATTGTTATATTTACCCTGCATGCCATCATACATTTTAGTTAAGTGAATTGGTTAACGCGACACTCTTGGAAAGGATCTCCAATGTTATTTATAATATTACAACCTAGTGACCATAGCAGAGGGGGAGGAGAGGGGAGGAGAGGTCTGTGGTCTCCAGCCCTTTAAATCAGTGTACTCAAATAATGAAGTTGATTGATCTGTCCCCTTCTGGAACCGATACAAATACAGAGTATATTAAATAAGTAAATTAAGTAAATGCGATTTCTGGAACCCCCTCCTGTCTTAGAAAAGCAGATTCCCAGAAGGTCAAATGAAATCACCAAAAATATTGTATATTCAAGACCAATGAACTATAAATTGAATAAACTAGTAATTACAATTTTTGTGATCCAAAATATAAAAATAATAATGTGCAAGTAAATATCTAATTACTTATTACAATAATTGATTTTAAACTTTCAATCGAATTTATATATATATATATATATATATATATATATATATATATATATATATATATATATATATATAAATCTTTTGTCCGTACTATTCTTCAACCTGCCGAAAAGGGACTGGTTTCCCCAATCTTACCGGGTCCTTTTGGTCTGACCTTTTCATTTATCATCAAATTTCCATGTTTTGTGTTGAAAATATATATTTATACAATGTATTGAACTATCCCTATTTAATTAAATTCTATTTTGCTTCTTTGTAACAATTAATCAAAAATAAAATACATTAAAATTTCTTTATGAATTATTTCAAGTGAATTAAACGATTTTTAACTATCATTATGTCGTTACTCACTGAGAATCGTTCTTTCTTTTAAAGAATTTTATCTCGGTGATGAAAGTTATAAAATAACACTAACCCCTTCTGTATAATGAAAGCCAAGGTTTAAGTAAAACAGAATCACATTTTTCGCGATATAACTTTAAGAGAACTACTGGATTGAGGTTTCATTGCACAAGATTAGACAGCGATGTTTAGTGGCATCTAGCAGTTTTTTTTTAACACCTAGAAACACTAAAATTCTCCCTTTTTAATGTTTTGGAGGGAGGCTTGAAAAAGGGAGAGAGGCTGAACCCATAGGATATGGATTTAGTGTGCCGTAATTTTCGCTGGTATGATCTTTGAAGAAAATGAACCTTTAGTTTCACTCATGAGGAAACTTTAAAGGTATATGTATTTTAATCGAGCTTGAGAACCCTTGAAGAACGCTCACAAGAACTTGAAGTGGCTAATCATGAAGTGAGACAGCAAGCGGAGAGAGATTTTTGATGTTTTATTACTGCCTGAGAAAGTTATTATATCTTTTAATGAGGGTAATAGAACAAAAAAGAGGATTCTTAAAAATCCTTTCTCTTTCTGAAAATAAGTAGAAAGTAAAAATAACAAGTTCGAAAACAGCCAGGGACTAGAATTTTTAAAAATCTTTTTATTTACTTATTAAATTATAATTGTCTATAAAGCAATTGTGATACCTTGCCGGGAGAAGCATTTTGTAAGAATAAAAGTAATAAACTTTATTTTAGTCATCTTAAATGATATGAAAGAACGATCTATTCATTGTTATTTACTTTGTGTGTAATGTTGCGATTTTATTTATTTTTTCGAAATTATTTGTTATATCCACTAGGTATTCAGAAACTTTCTGTATATTTGGTGATTTTAGTTGTTATGCATGAAGTGTTCTAAACAGTTATCATAAGTAAACAATTATTCCAGTCGAGCAAGCTTACCTGTTGCGTTTCCAGTCTAATAAACTCATGCAATAGTACGGGTTCATTTGCATCACTTTGAAACAGGTATTATGTTTACGCTAATGGCATACAATAATAATAATAATATAAAATACAAAACACAGTTCAAATTACAGCAGCTTTTATCCATAGCTATTACCTAATATTATCCATGTTGCCATGACAGCAACTGCAGCCCAACGAGACGATTGCGTGTTTACATGGTTGCGTACTAGTAGGATATCATAAAATGTGATTTAGAAAAAAAAATGGGTATGAGCAAATGAAAGCACTAAACGTTTTAAGGTTTTTCCGACACGCTTATCTACTGGATAAAATAATTTAATCTAATTAAATTTAATAAGTATTAATAATTTTTCTTTATCAAAAAATCATATCGAAAACAATTTATTATGAAACTAGAATTATTGTAGATAGGCACATTAAATTCCTCGAATAAAAGTAAACATCTAAGCATTCAACGTTTCGCCAATCCAGGCATATGTTAAAGTACTACAGAGCTTTCAAACTAGCTTCTTATCTTGACAGTTATTTCTTGACTTCTGTTTTAGTGATTATAAAATAATAACTATTCTGTAAAAAAAAAAACATTTTATCGCTGTTTCTGAGAAAGAAAAAACAATAATTGGTGTTGTTGTTTTGTTTTTTTGTTTTTTTGTGAACAAACGCACTTCTCTTTAAATATCTTTATTATTTTTCTAACATTAACATTTTTTTTTTTACCACAAACAACCAACGTTTCGAAATCCTCTTTCATCTTCAAGATTTACCTTTCTTCTTTTTCTAAAATTAAACAATATAGCAGTAACACTATACATATTTTTCAATTATTAATGTAATTTTAATAGAAAATTTTAACAACTAAATTATTTTACCTTAATTATGCTATTTTTTCTAATATAAGAAATAGTTAGCAGTGCTTCTCTAAGATCTGTTTTTTCATAATCCATTATTTCGTCTGTTGTGTCCACTATTAAATTTTTTTAAAGTCATTAATACACTGATGAGTGTCTGCTAAGACTATATCGGTGACACACTAGAATTAAACTTTATAATAATCCAAATTTACTGCATCTGACTTGAAATTAACTGTATTATTTATATTTTTTGTGATGTAAATAGCTTTCATAGTCTTCCTTTTTTGTGTATTTTTTCATTATCCAAGAATGAAACTTATAAAATAGGGTATACATACCATATACATACATTGTTAACAGAGAAAATAAAAAAAAAAAAGACTATGGTGGAGTACGACAATGTAAATGTAAAACTATCAACTTATAATAAAAATAAATTGGAAAGATATATAAGCAATATGAAAGACAAAATAAAAATTATTGAAAACATGATTTATAGATTAACGCGATTGCGAAATGATGTACATAGGAGAAACATCTAAAAAACTGCAAACTAGAACAAAACAACATTTGGGAAATTTTAAAAATAGCAAAAACAAAAACAATACAGCTCTTTCCCACCACTATATAGTATAATGAGTAATCATAAATTTGATTTTGATAACCCAAAAATCTTGGATAATGAAAAAAAACACAAAAAATAGGAAGACTATAGAAGCTATTTACATCAGAAAAAATATAAATATTACACTGAATTTCAAATAAGATGCAGTAAATTTAAAGAGTCACTGTGCTGATATAATTAATAAACTTAAATGACAATAATAATTATTTCATAATTACTAATAACCAGTAATACAATAGTTAGACATATAAAATATTAGATTTTTACCAAAAAAGGGAAGAAAATAAATAATAGAGCTAGGTAAATATGTTGGACAATAGGCAAATATTAAACATATTAATGGATTAGTATAAAATTTAATTATAATGTAGTTCAGTGTAACATCAATATAGTCTTAGCAGATACTCTCTACTGCAATAATGATTTTTAAAAATTTTAATAGAGGACACAATAGACGAAATAATGTATAGAAGCATAGAACCTTAAAGAAGCACTGCTAACTATGTTTTATATTAGAAAAAATGTCATAATTAAGGTAAACTAAATTAGTTATTAAAGTATTCTATTAAAATTGCATTAATAATTGAAAAATATTGTGTTAATGTTTTATTATCGAATCTTAGAAAAAGAAAGGAAAACTCAGAAGATGAAAGAGAATTCCGAAACGTTGGTTGTTCGTAGGTAAAATAAAATAAAGTTAATATTAGAAAAATTATAGATATTTTAAGGGAAGTGTGTTTGTTGACAAAAAAAAAAAAAAATAAATAAAACAATTTAATTTAATAATGTAAACTTCCGAAAGTAATAGTAATTATATAATGTAAATTAATTAGTGTCTTTTATCTGGCAGAGAGTAAATGACATTTGGTTCTCTCCTGGATGTTTATCCTGGAAAAGAGGAAAACACCAGTTTCCCATCTGGATTAGGAAAGGACTGATATTTCACTCTTGTGCATACAAATCAACGAGAAGTCAGTATTAACTCAAAGCATGACGTACATCCAGTAATTATTGAGTAGTTTGCTATCAAAAGTGGACATCTCCACTTCCGACCAAAACAGATTTCGATGAGTTCTGGTAGGTATCCCAAACCTGTACTTGATGCTACCTCTACTTCTATCAAAGTTTTTTCCCCTTGAAAGCGAATGGAAAGTATGTTCTTTCAAGCAAAAATGTAACTCAGAATAGTGGAAAAAATAGTTTAAACTGTAACGTTGCAGACAATATTGGTAATAGAGAAGCCTGCTTTTGATAAAGTCCTTAATTGATGTTATATTATAAATAATAGTAATTGTTCTTAGCTTCATCTAAATTTGTCTGAATTTTTCCTTGCTGAAAGGTAAAGCGAAGAAGTATTCTCATGTTTTTGCTTGGTCTTTCAGTTATGATTTATTTGAAAAATGAATCAGATTAATAATGTAATGTAAATTACTTACACCCGCGGACGAGAAATATTCTACAATTTTTCATTCCAATAAGATAATTTCGGGTCATTTTGTCTTGATTTGAGTAAAGTATATCTGTATAGTTTTTAGGAGAAAAAAAGTAACTAGAAGGATGACAGAATAAATCTGAGTTAGATGGAAGGATCCTGAGGGACTATGAAAAATAATGGGAAGGGAAGCGGCTTGTGAAGTCTATTAGTTAGTAAGTTGTTTAGGCAGCCCTATAAGGTCCTGTTTAGTAAAACCTCTCGTTATGGAGTTACAAATGGCTGGAAGGGCCTGTTCAGGTCCTCCAGCGTCCCAATTTGTCTCGGCTTTAGTAGGGCCTTCCTGAGCCAGGATATTCATCCAGGGCCGTCCAAGAGATGGAATGGAGTTTTATGAAGCTGATCGGGAACTTAGGTGTATAGTTCACAATCAATATACACTAGGTATCACCTACAGCGACATCGGTTAAAGCGACGAACCGGCTATAGCGACTAATGAGTAAGCCCCCTTGAACTTGGTATACTAATTGCAATTTTAACAGAATATAACTTTAATAATGAATATATATAATTTTAACTGACATCATTTGTAACGACATATCGGTTATGGCATTGAACTTGGGGATAAAAACATCGCTTATAACGCCATGGAAAAAAGGAAGAAGGACTCAGCTCCAAATGCAAACAAATCCTGTAAACATTTTTTGAAAGATGATGAGCAGACACATTCAATGGGAGATCCTTTGGACTCAATTCATACTTAACAAAAGTTTTTATGACCTTTAGAGCGATATCATCAAACAGGATATTGAGGCGAAAATATCATATCAAAATTATCCAAACAAATGCTCTAAAAACCCCGAAGAATTGATTCTCTTATTAAAAAAGTTTAATATTCTTACATGTTCAATCTATGCATTACAATCGAGAAATTTTGTTTGAAGAATAGAGCGAAAATTAAAAGAATATTCTACATATCGCATATCTAGAATGATTAGGGCACAACTCAAAATTACTAGCGTCAGAAATTTTAATAGATTCCAATCATCCCAAAAAACAGGTTGGCCTCAAATACCAAGGCAAACCATTAGACACAAATGGTGACTTATCAGCAGCAGCTTGTGTTACAAGAAACGCATTGAGGGCTTTTATGTAGAACTTAACCTGTGTCTAATGTACGTTCTAACAAAAAAAAATTTTTTTTAGTAGCGCCCCTTTCGTTCTGTGCGATATGGATACATAAATCTATAAAAAAAATTAAGTAAATTTCATGCTTATAATAAAGAAAATTCCTTTTTTTGACAACTTGTTTTCGATATCTTTAAAATTTTCCTTCATCCAGAGTTGGTATATGGTAGGACATCGGCTATAATGACGAAAACGACTGACGGTCGTTATAAATCATACCCAGGGTAATATGGGGGTTATGCCTTTGCACACATACTTGATATATCAAATATGCCAAAGAAGCGATGGATAAGCATTATAAACAAATATCGTTAAACTTGCGCCAGTTTTCTATTAATACTATTTTTTCCTCCTTCCATATTCATACTACGGGGGAATCGAGTATTTAAAAAGTTTAAAAATTCAGTAAAAGTAGCATATTCACTGCATTATAAATTATAGAATCTCAGCATTAATCAGTAAAAAAAATCATAAATAATATTAGAAACGAAGCATTCCTCATTTAAAGAAGAGGAATATGAGAACATAAGCAGCAAAAAAGAAACAAGCAAAAGGCAAACTATAAAATCAAGTAAACGACACAAAAATAGTGAATGAATAGAAAAGTAAATAAATAATAAGGAATATAAAGAAAAAGGTAAAGAAGTACAAATCACAACTATGACGGTGGGGGTCATTGTAGGTTGAGATTTGATTGGTGTTCATCATTCATTATTTTCTTAAATTAATTTATTTTTTCATGAAAAAGTTGAGATCAATGAAGTAGTGAACTTCAGTAATCGATTTCTGAATTTCGTAAAGAGAATTTCTTAGGGATCAGTCCATATATATTACTATATCTTATGTTTGTTTACAATTATTTTTCTCATTCAATCAATAAAAATAGCAATCCAAAACTACACGGGACATCTATTATTTCTGTTATCGCCGGTTTCCACAATAATTCTCATGTAATTCATTCGTGTTTTCTTCGTAAATGATTGACAAACAATACTTGTATATTTATTAAACAACAAGATAAATATTTACATACTTTTATTATTTTTTCATATATTTACAATTGCATTCGCCTCTATTTAAGGTATGAGTTAGACAGTACACCGAGGCAAATCCTCCTGACCTTCAGCTAACTGATATAGTAATTACAGAAGATCTCAGATTAAACTTCTTTTTGAGCCTTCGCCGCGGTAGATCGATTACCGCCACATAATTTACCAGTATGTCCATGTAATTTGTCGTGAAACCGTTTTTATCGAATCTGTCTGAGAGGCTTACTCCTGTACATGATATGCATCAAAATTACATGGTATCGGAGGAAACGTTTGTAGTTCTTTTAATGCCTCCATTAAAGATCACTCCATACGGAACAATGGGATAATGGATTGGAGGGACTGGAGTGCTTGGACTGAAGAAGATTTTAAGGATCCCTCTTACGAACACTTCGCTGTTCTATTTTTAACCGACAGGTAGTGGGTGATTCAAACATAAGTCTACAAATAAGCACGTATCTATATTATCATAATTACAGTTACAAATATTTCAATGTATATAATTGTATAATTTCCTACATTATTCGTACATAATCTTAACGTCTCCAAAAAATATATAAAAAATAGTCGAAAATTTAAGCATATTAAAAATTAGAAATACACTAAATATTTATTTTTAATTAATGCTGGTACTATTTCACCATGTTCATTTATTTAGATGCAAATTTTAAAGGCCGAAAATTTGCATCTAAATAAATGAACTTAAATCAACAAAACACCTTAAATCAACAAACATATATGTTTATTTTCTATCAATTATTATTTATATTTTTTAAGATCATTATTATTAAAAATAAACGCAATTGTAAGTTATTTATATTAATATGTTTGTAGCATATTTTATACAACCAATAGATATTGTAAATTTTAACTATGCTGTCTTTGCTTACCAACAATTTTTGTTATTATTAAAGCACAGTCTAAAAACTATGTGAAAGACTGACTGGACTGCGCCTTTTCACCTCATCAGTTTTCCGCACTCACGGTCTGTTGGTGTGATTGGATTTTGGCATGGCGTGATGCAGTTTAGGACCCATGGAATTTCAACCTCTTCTCATCACTCCGAAAATTCACACGATTTCACTCTCACGCTCTACCGGATTAACAATCAAGGCAACGTAGGCAAATGCCTAAGAGCTCCGAGCCTCGTAGGGACACCTCGGCCCGTGAGAAAAATAAAGAGGTTTATTAAACAATTTCACAAAATACGATTCTATAAGTACATTCTTATTTCCTCTGTAAAATAAAACTCAATTACACTGACAGACTCAGACAACTGTCCTGACACTATCTTCCTCAAAATTACTCGGCAATGTTTCCAGCGATAGATTGAGTGGTAAGCTAAATAAGCGGCATTAAGGGCTCCTATATCTTAAAATATCTTAACTTATAGATTTTGGAACTGAACCAAAAGGTTTGAAAAAACTCTCTATGATATAGTGGAACAAGTCTAAACCAAAATATTAATTATGTCCTCTAATTTGAAACATTTTTACGTAGGGAGTCCCGGAATTATTACCGCTTACCAAAGCGGCAAGCGGCTACTAAGTGCCCTCGCATGTCTTGATCCGGCTCTAAATGTTCCAATATAATTTCAGAACTCATTTCAAATTAAACCCCACGCTCTTTAATTGTTTAGATTGGCAATGCCAATGGTTAGATTAGCAGTGATTATTTTTCCATTAATAGAATACCTACTAGGAGATTCTTCTACCTACTTGAAACGTTTCCTAGCTCACAGACAATACATCCTCGGCGTTCAAGCAGAACTCACTAATTTTAAGTCCAACATTGAAAAAATTCAGAGTTCATTTATTCACTTAACAAACCACACATTTTCTATATTATAAACCGTATTACATCATAAAGCCATTAAATGCCACATTTGGCTATAATTTGAATCAAAAATTCATTTAGCCCACGTATTTTATTTCTCCATCAAGTAAAGATCATTTATCATAAAAATTCATTGAACTAATTAGTGACCCGAACGCCCACGATAGTTCTGTTACACTTACATTCGTTTATTTTTCACTTTGCTCAGTCATTGCAACCATCAATCGTGTTAAGTCTTCCAAAATTATTACAGCGTTTCAAATTAAGAAATGAGTCAACACTTTTTAGATGGATCGTGCAGAAAAGTGTTTTGAGAAAATCAACAGAACTACGTAGTAAAGATATTCAGATAAAAGTAGAAAAGTGGAGAGTTGTCTTCATAATAGACAAGTTAATGATTTTAATACATGATTTAATATTATACTTTTTTAATATACGAATATATATATATATATATATATATATATATATATATATATATCTGATAGGAAAGATATATCTGAGGCGGAGTGACAAATTAGGTGACGTTAGCAGGCAGGGTCTTTAAGACTTGGTCCTTACAGAAATGATTTTCTTATAGCAGTGACGAGATAGTGTCAGGTATCTGTCGAAGGTGGTATCTGGACCCTGGTATACTATACTGCTTGCTGGCCTGTTCTCGCTGCCCGTTACCTTAAAGGCATTAGGTAGAGGGCGCTTATTTGTCTAAAAAGACAAAATAACACAGTCAGTCTTCGTATATTTAGTAATATTAAGACTGTAATATTTAGTCTTTGCAGCTTCGTGGTTATTTCCTTACAGGCATTCTCCGCCTGCCGTTCATTGGGCTACTGTAGATAGCGATGTCATCGGCGTAAACCGCTACACTAGTTTTTGTGTACTTTGCTCCAACAGTTTCAGCTGTGTAACTGAGAAAGTACTGGTGATAGCACGAAACCTTGGGGTACTCCACATGTGAGTGCGATGGCTTCAGTTACTGCTTCTCCAACTCGTATCTTAATTGAAAGTTGAAGAAGAAATGACCGCAAGAGAGTGTAGAGATGCTCCGGAAACTCGTTGTCTAGCAGTGTCTTACATAGAAGGTCATACATAGGACACTGAGTCGAACGCCTCCGTGCCATCTATGGAGATAATTGCGGTAGTCTCATGCTTGACAGTTTCTGATTTACTTCCGTCTGTATCTTCGCCAGATGGTGATACGGGCAGGATTGATACTTTTTAATAAGATTTTCTGAATAGTAATAATGATCTTCAACAGTTAAGTTAATCGAGAAATGCTTGTTATGACTTTAGTTTATTTTCTTTCTTTGCGAATATTGTATAAATAGCATTGCATTACAATCATTATAATTACCTATGATTAGCTTTGTTTTAATAAATGGCATACATTAGTAACGATATATTAAAATTTGGTATTATTATAAAATTTAGTTAAATGTTACCTATATGCCTACCAAATTTAATTTATTATTATTAGAAGTGAAGAGGATAAAAATTTTGGACTCCCTTACAGATTAGATATTAACTCTATGCTTTACTTCATTTTGCCTCTATTTGTGATTGTTCAATAAAAGTATTGAATTGAAAAGTGGGCAGTGGCTCCGAGATTGGCTTTGCCTAAAGGCCCCTATTCGGCTTAATCCGACCCTGCACTCGCGGTTGTTCCACGTTCCGTTTGATGTGGAGCGTTTAGAGTGGATTAAGGACGCCCGTTAGTAAAATAATCACAATGAAATAATAAAAGTGTCAATGGTTGGAAGTTCGATCAGAAATAAAAAATTCACTAATTGAATACAACGACATTTCAGTCTCAGTTATAGGTCTTCACCAGGGTTAAGCAATTAGTGATAATGAATGATATGATGGATCACGTAGGTCCAATGGGAAAGTAACTTTGTATTTAATTGGAAACTCATTTCACGGTGATATATTCTAAATTTTAGAGAACTTTATAATCGAAACAAAAAACACAAAACAAACCTCCCTCTGATATTGATATGAATTTTTAGAAATAACTTTTGTTAATTATTTTCCTTTGGCCTAACGAAAATTAATAAAGTTTGAACTCTATCGACTTCTATACTATAAAGTATAGTCCTTCGAATAAAACTCCACTGTCGATGATTATAATGTTTAACTTAATAAAAAGTCCTGAGAGCCGGCATTTTACTTAGACTTGAGACCTCGGTTTTTAGAATATCAATGGTTGAGTAGTTTCAAGAAGCTATTCCCACTGGCATAGGGGAGACAAGAAAAGAGTGAAAGGGATGAAGAGATGCCTGCAGGCATTAATTACTAAATACATTAATTCGAGAAGAAATATAACTTCAGTGAGTCCCATGCATCTTTCACCTTTGTTTTGTATGTTCTTTCTGCTGCACATCAACCATTTTTCTTCTTCATAATCATTCGGCAGTTCAACATTATTATCAATTGATCCAGCAATCAAAATTAACTAACACATAATAGTTATTATTGTTCAATCTTTGGCTTCCCCATTGCGCTCATATAAATCAGAAAATATATTAGTTATATTAGTAATTAGAAAATATATTAATTATAGACAAAATATCTTTTGCTATAAATAGTCTTTTTTTAAACAGTCGATTTATTAGTTTTAATACGGATTAAATTTCAAAAGGAATTAACGTTTTACCATTAAGTCGAAAACATAAATCCCGTACACCCCTTTCACGATCTGAATCAATACTGGATGAAGAATTATCTGAGGCATGGTAGGATAAACGGCTTCAAAAGCCACTGTCAAAAACATTGCGAAGCAGCATCCATAAATGTCTGAAAATAGAGGAAACCAAGTTAGACAATCAAGTGGCCACAAAAGAGGCAAAAAGGCCTTAGTCATTTTGCAGAGTAAAATAACTGAGAAAGTATAAAATGGCGTGTGACAGTTGTGGAAATTCTGTTTGTGTTATAAAATTATGATTAAAACTGTTGGTGATTGAAAATATTTTACTCGCACTTATTAATGAAAACATTTTTTAACTTAAATTTTATTTTTCGATTAAATTGTGATGAGTAGTATTACGTCAGCATCAAAAGGTTAAAAATGTTCACATTCAATGAATGTTTCTAATATTTTTATACTTACTTTCCTTGTCCAACGATAATTTAAAAAAAGAATTAAAATGTTGCTATGTGAGAAAAAAAAAATATTGTTTGAAGTAATGAAACATTCTTAATTTTGAAGTCTTATGATCGATATGCCTGACAGCCCTAGAATTTGAAATTGCTATCAAAATTGAGGGTTTTACTGTCAGGGTTAAGCAAAAAGTTAATTCAGAGTATTGAACTAAAAATTTGGAATATTTTTGATAGAAATATGGACTTTCTATGATAAAAAATTTTGGCTGCTTCACATCCAGTGTTGAGTAAAACAGGGCGGGTCCCTTTTATATAATTTAAAGGAGATGAAAGGGTTGCCACGTGTACTCTAGATCAGATCAAGACAAAACAAAATGGTTTGGAAATGTTATTGTTAACATTTTAGCGGACAATGTTACTAATTGGGAAAATATGTTAGGAAAATTAAAAAAAAAATTATTTAGAAGTAAATACTCATTAAATATTTTTGCTTGCATATGAAAAGGCAAAACTTTACCGGGGTAGCAAAGACGCAGTAACTTATTCAAATTCTAGATATTTACGATTACTTGAAATAGATAAAATGTGCGTTTTTTTAAGTTATACCCTGTTTATTGATGAAGTCTTGATGATAATTTCTCCAGAGATACAAGTATTAGGAAGATTACCAAACCATCTTCAAACTTCTTACACACCTTTATTAAAAGTCCGACATTTCGGACTAACTGTCCATTATCAAAAACTTCTATCTGTGAATGCTAACATTCTGCTATCTCATCCACATAATTATATTCCATTTTAATTTATTTTTAAACACATTAAATGAATTATATCATTGGCCACTTTTTTGTATGTTATGTTTAATTATCTATATATTTATCATCTTTTTATCTTTAAGCATTTTATTTAATTCGTCCTTGCATTATTCTTGTAGCCTATTTCATATTACTATGCCTATTTGTATTTTTCGTTTTAAGTTATTTTTATTACTAAGGTTTCAATTCAATATATATAATATATATATATATATATATATATATATATATATATATATATATATATATATATATATATATATATATATATATATATAAATATGAAATACTTTTTCTTTTATATTTTTTTTTCTGTAGTACCTTCTCTATTTCATAAGTTTAAAAAATATAAATAAAAAAAAAACTGTAGTCGGTAGTGGTCAATGGAAAACCAGACGAAAATCCTATACAATTTTTTTTAAATTTATTAAAACTAGTAATCGTTATGTTTTATATTAAAAAAAACTAGAAAGTAAAAAATACGAAAAAAAAGTTCAAATTTGACTTGGATAAGAATTCAGCCTATTGTAGATTAATATAGAATTGTTATTACTGCGTTTTATATTTATTTTTCGCTTTCCACTTATTCTGCAACTATTTCATCTATTCTCATTTATTTATTTCTTTTTCCATTTTCTAATATAGAATTGAAATTTAATAATATTTCCGAAAAAAAATTTGTTCTTTTGTTATAATAAATATCAACCAATTAAATAAATAACGCTGCCAAAAATAAGGGAATCAATTTTGGTTATAAAATTCGTAATTTGTGCGATGTTCTTATCATTTAAAGACGAAAAAAAAATATTGATTTTTTTTGCTCTCTTTTACTTACATGTTAACCTATATAAGTAACGTAATAGATATAATTAACGTGTATGCGACACATAAATATTCCATGAATAATTTATCATTTGGAACGAATATTGAATCTGGAAGTGCACAGGACGTTTTTGCAATAGAATCAATTATATTTACTATAATAACCTCATTCACTCCACTTTCTCGAAATAAATAAAACTTCACTTACACCACTTCCATTCTCACCTGCTCAATTAATAATGGATAAATTGAGTTTCACTCTTTTACCTAGTTACCTAGTTAGATCCCATAATAATTGATGACTCTATCATCTAACGGCTTCTACTGCATTAATCTTCAACGTTGAGTTTATTGCTTGAAACTTCAATATGCCGTTTAAACTACTAACTGCGACCAATATCAGATTAGTAAATGCTCAATTATGTTATCATCAGCTGTATGGAACATCAAACGTCTCTTTCAACCAAGTTTCACTTGTCACTATCTTAACTACATTCGGGAAATATTATTGAATCGTTTATTTTCGTAAAATTATGTCTGTTAATATATCCGTTGTTCTGTTACTTAGGCTTAGTACAACATTATAACTCCGATAATAAGTTATTATGCATTATTTTCCACAAAAATATTTTATAAATATTCAGTAATGATAATAAAGTTCTTCACCAATTCCGCAGTTGTGTCAACGAGCAGAGAACATGGAGAGTACAAAATCGGGCATCCTATGAGCACTAGCGGCCGCGAAAAAGCCTTTCAATGTATTTCCTGTAGCGCAAAAACGGCTCAAATGATTTCGAATAATGATTTGAATTATTTGAAAGGTAATTATAATCTCTAAAAAAATGAAATCATCGATATCAGACTATTATTTAGTTAAAAAGTAAAGTTACAGAGTTTTGGAGATTATACTTTCCTAGCCCTACTAAGTAAAGAAAGTATTATAATTGGGTCTATATTCAGACGGAAAGTTTTCAACGGACCTATACGTTTCAAAGCCAAAAAAAATTGGTTTTGTTATTCGAAATATAATAAAATTTCCTACAAAGCAATAAAAAATAATCATTTAAATCGAACAAGTATTAGCAAAGATTCAGCGCATTTAATTTGTTTTATAAAGTATTCTGTACATATTCTTTTAAAAATCGTTCTCCTTGGTGTAGTTTTATTATTAATCGATAACTATACATCTCCCGGAACGTTCTAGATGTTCATTAAAATGATAAATTAGTTGTCTACAAAGTTAGACAAACCAAAAATCATAATGTGACTATTACTATTTTTATTTTGGACTTTCGCCTAAAGCGGTAAGGAAAGGAAAGTGAGTGGACACATCAGATATTTTTTTTTTACTTTGAAATGAATTATCTTTTAAAATATATCAAGTTATTGCTCTCTTCTAATTTAGTTTCCAAAATCGATTTTCTTCAATAAGAGCTTCGCATAGGATAATACCAGACTCTTATATATAGCTCTATTAACAAAAATTGTTAGTTTTAATTAACAGTATTAGTTCAGCCTTTTTAATTAACAGCAAATTGAAATTAACTGTTCCCCTTTTCTTCTTTGCTGCCCGAGCAACTGTTCCAACAGTTTTTATAAGATTCTTTTTTTTTTTTACTCCAATGTTAGCTTACAATCTATATGTATTAACACTTTAAAGCAATCTTATAGTGTAGGTCATTGACCAGATAGTGCAATTTTCATTTTTTTTCGTTTGCTCAGAAAGTGGATGTTGACAGCTGTTTAGATGTACTCTGTTGAATCTCTAATGCCCTCACTCAGTCTTCAATGGCACGGCTGGAAGAGGAGGGCTGGAATCTCCTTGAGCCCTGCTTTACCATCCACGTGAAGGGCAAAGCTTGATTCAATATGTTTTATTTTAAATCAGTTTTGAAGCAGTCTCATTTCTTTTTTTTTTCTTTTCTTTTTTTGGTGTACGTGTCGGAAAGTGATTCGCTGGTAACCGATGTGTTGGCCATTTTGACTTAATTAAAAAAAGTTACATGAATTTATCTTTTTCCTTTTTATATATTGACAAAAAATCTATCTAAAAGGTGTTTGGGAATTATAACTGCCATTTTACAATTTTTTTCTGTTGATGCCTGAATTAGAGAAACGTTGACGGATTATTTATTTAATACTGTATCAGATAGATATTCCAAGCTTTGAAATTTTTTAATAATAACCTGTTGATAGCATATTTAGACATAGTCAAAGTAGAACGGCGTAAGCGCAAAAAAGAAGAAATTGAGATTATTGGTGAGACTAAAGGATTCGTAAACGATATTTCTTCCAGTTTATACCAGGTTTGAAGGGGAAAAAATACAAGAAATTTAATAATTGATTTTGTCTTAACTTAATGAGAACTACTGTTAACGAACGCTTTTCGCTAAAAATCTCCATCCCTTCAATTAAATATTTATTTTTAGGAAATAATTATAAATCCATCTTACTTCTTTTCCTTATCAAGCCAAATTCTTTACACGACGTTTCGGACTGTGTATCCATTCTCAAGTGTTCTTTGTGCTATAAGTATAATTATAATTCCATCATTGTATCATGTTAATTAAAATATTGGCATGCAATTATTTTTCTTCAACACATCATTTTATCTCAAATTTATCTACTATCATCTCTTCATAATAACATCCATAATGTAAAAGATACACACATATTTATTTTATATATACTTTTTGGAAATTAGCCAATACTTAAATCTAATCCGTTAATTTATATTGATTAAAATTACCTTTGTCTTCATCTGTGTAGCTTAAACATTTTTTTAGTTTAATTGTCCTATTATGTTGACATAATTTTTATTTTATATTTTACTATTATCCAGGATTCTCTCTGTAATTAAATACATTACTTTTTTATTGCACTATTTATAGTAAAAACCATATTTTTTTTTGGTGATAATTACCCATTACTCATGTCTATGGCTTCCCTGCCTGATATCAACTGATCCTGTATCCCCTATACTAGTTTGTTCTTCTAAGGTATTAACTATTTGTTTACTATTTCCCTTGTCCTTATTTTTGTTATCACTGTTAAATTTAATTAATTTTTAATTTTCCTTTAAATTAATTTTCTCCATAGTATAGACCAATCCCTCCCACGTACGTTTTATAATTGTACCACGTGTATTGATAAAACAGGGATGGAAAGAAATATTTTCGATTAAATAATGCTAATTTAAGTAGTTGCCACATAATTTATTCAATATTAAAATAAATACGTTTTAGATTCGGACATAAAAACACCTCCAAGGTATATTTGGAGTTCTACCTGAAAAGGCCGGCTTGAGATACTTACAGGCAGCTCAAGCAATCATAAAGATAGGGCAGATAACCCGCCTGAAGAGCATCATAAAACTAAGAGAGAACCCTACCGACAAGATATAATGAACCTTGCCGCCAAGAACTGGGCCAATAAAGCAGAATCTTCAAAGAGACTTTGGAAGAGAACGCCCATATCAAAAATTCCTATAAGATCCACCAATTGGAAGATCCAGAAGGAGAGTGGGGACCTAATGTCTAGAAAATAGATAATACAAGAAGTAGAAGAGGGGAAAGAGGAAAGGAAGGCCAAAAACGAAGTGAGTAAGTTTGAGTTGGAGTATGAGAGAGTGAAGTTTGGAGTTTTGAAGAGTAAGACGAGCTGAAGAGTTCATTCCAGAGGATAGCTAGCGAGTCTGAAGAAAGAGTCGAGTCCGGAGAGGCTATGGGGACGCAACCAGACCATCAAGTGACGAAGCGGAAGGTACCGAGACGATGAAGGCAATAACAAGATAAGTCCTTCATTCATGTGTACATTTTGTATAATATTATGTGGTACCATATTAAAATCTTAATAAGCAATTTAGGCCCAGTATACACAAATACATATGTTATAGTCAATAGTTTTTCATAATAAGATTAATTTATATATTAGGTTATCCATACTAGCTATTAATTCAGTGCTTTATTACACCAACGTTTTAATTAATAAAGTCTCTTAAATAAAATCAGATCCATGTAAAAAAATGCTATAATAATTACACATGCCACCTTATAGTTTAATGAAGTGAACTGGTAAACACGACATCCTTGGAAAAGATCTTTAATGTTATTTATAATATCCCAACCTAGTGATGATAGCAGGGGGTGGTCTCTAGCCTCTTTAGTTAATGTAACTAAGTAATTCAGTTTGATTGAACAGTTCCATTCTTGAACCGACACAAATAAAGAATATATTAAATAAATAAATTAAGTAAATGCGGTTTCTGGAACCCCCATCTGCCTAGGAAAATGAGATTGCCAGAAACATAGCAATGAATTGATTCTTCATATTTCCTGATTCTATTGTTTTCTTCCGTATCTTTTATTTCTGTTTCATTAAATTTATAACTGTCTATTTTGAATGGCATGTTTTGCTAGTGCGGATGAATTCATATTTTTTTCTATTTCTTCCTTTCTGCTTACGTCAATTTAAATATACTAAAATTTGTAATTTTAAATTAGACAACATTACTTTTAATATCGTTATATTTTCTTCACATCTGGTATCCTTAGTTTTATTTTAATTTCTATTATTTAAATAGTAACTATTTTTATCAACAATCAATTTCTTCCCACAGTCTTCACGAAGCAGGAGGCAGAGGCAGAATGTGAGGCTGCTCCGCCAGACGTCACCTCGGCCGAGTCGAGCCGAGAAGAAGTGCTCTTGAAGCCGGCCAAGCAGGGCACCCCCAGGAAATGTGTGTCCTTCCACTCGGATCTCGTCACGGGTCAGTTATCTATATTTAGATATATATATATATATATATATATATATATATATATATATATATATATATATATATATATATATATATATATATACATATAATACCTATGTATCGAAACTATATAGCATGTTTGTGTTAGCCGGATTCCGAATCGTGCATTTTCATAGTAAATAGTGCTCAGAGACTGGATTTCAGTATATTAATTTCCATATGTGTGAAATTAGAGGAATTTACATTCTGCTTTAAAGATATATAAAAGCCAGTCTTGAAAAGCTATAAAAAAATGCTAATTCCTTTAAAAACAGCACACAGTACATGTTACAATACGTATGCTTGTACAAAGAGCATTATCAAATATAATCGGAATTATAAACAATTAATTCAAAATTTTATATGCATACTTTTTTTTCATTAAAAATTATTTTTAAAAAAACATTTGAGATTCGAATGATATAAAATGGATTCCATACTTTCAGAACTGCTTCTGCACCTTCTTTAGTATATTGTTACGCTCGGAATAATTACTTTTTAAAATTTAATTTCATTGGGATTGTTAGCTTCATTTAATAAAATCCTATATTGGATATGCATATATCAATATAATAATATTGAATATACATTAATAGTGACATGCCAATTGATACACGGAAAATTCTTCCTTAACTATTTAAGATTAAAAGAATGACATAGTTTTCATCGCTGTCGCTGTCACCTATATTTCACATTTTTTCACCCTTCTTAACTGCTATAAAATCTTTTTTTATAAAATTGTAGTCTTCGAGCGTCAAAAGAACCCTTGGTTATTGGTTCGTTCAGCTTCCAGAGCGTAGACCAGTTCAAATACTTAGGATCAGTTGTTTGCTCTACAAATAAGATTATGATGGAAAAAAGCCAGAGACTGATGATGGCTAACAGATGCTTTTTTGGCTTAAGGAATCATCTAGGTAAGCCCATAATCTCTCGACGAACCAAGTACCTAATTTACAAAACGCTCATCAGGACTTATGGATCCGAAACATGGACTTTGACAGCCAAAGAAGAAAAATAAATCCTTATTTTCGAAAGAAAAATATTACGGAGGATTTTTGGGCCTATTAGACAAGGGGACCAGTGGAGAAGACGGCATAATAATGAATTATACGAGCTCTACGGTGAAGCAAACGTCCTACGGACCATCAAGTTAGGAAGATTGAGGTGGGCCGGCCATGTCGCCAGAATGAGGGATGTCCAGATTCCCAAGAAATTATTGGAGGGGAGGCTGGACTGCTCCAGAGGTAGAGGCAGGCCAAGGCTCAGATGGGAGGACGCTGTTGCTAAGGACAGAATAACATAATGATTTTTGTTTACTCTTCTTCGTGACCATGGCATATTGTACCACACTATAGGTCATTTCCTTTTGCAAGGTCTGATTCATCGCGTAAGATATTTGAATTGAAACGATATATGTTACTTATTCAAGATTGCATTAATTTTCAAAAATTACAGATCCGAAATTTTTTACAATTTTAATCTTCATAAGACAATAACATCTCAAAATTTTTATGTTTTGGAATATAATGTGTTTATATACTACTGCATTGGTAAACCGTCAATATATTTTTTAAATAATATACTTATTTTGAGAAAAATAAAAATTATAAATATTAATTTGTTAGATACTCTGATATTTTATGTTAATAATTTTTCATCCCTTGATCAATGATTGGGGGTGAAAGGAAGATAATAAATCACTGATAAGACGCAGCTATTACGAAATCTAATCAAATGAAGTGGTCTAAGATTCAACTCTGAGATAACTAGATCAGAGATATCCACTTGGAATATTTCTGACCAATACAATATCCAAACCTCGCTAACCTAATCATAATCCAATATTGGAAGTTTTCGGTCGAGGAAAGTTTCCAGATACCAAGTCCTAATTATTACTACGAGTTGACCTTACTCCTGTTCCCTCTAACTCCGTCCTAGCTTTAGTCATGATTTGTAAAGATCTATTTGCTAATTTTCGACTGTTTTATATGCAATATGAAAAGTGAATGTGCCGAACATATATTATTTTAAGGAGAAAATAAAATATATAGTTGAAGATATTTGAATTGTTGAGTTGAGAAACCCCATATCATATTTCGGGAATATTTAAAATTTGTCGGATTTCAATTTTGCTGAAATAGACAAGTGATTTGGAAGCATAACTCCACAATTACGAAGCATTTTCGTTGTTTTTTTAATGGTGGCTAGATATTATTTAGTTGAGAAACCACTTAATTCATATCAACAAACAAAAAATTGGTTGTTTACCTGAGTTGGATTTGTGAGTCATCAAAAGTGTATTAAATATTTTTATAAATTGAAAAAAATAAATTCATAATTTGGATATATTTCGGTCTCGATTTATATTGAATAAAAATTTCTATTTTGATATTTTTAATTATTTTACTATTTTTTAATTTCTAGTGAAAATATTTTTAAAGTTTGAAAAAAGAAACATTCGTATTTTTCATGAATTTTCAAACCAAATGACATTTTTTTTTTCGATTCTTAATCTGAAGTTCTAAGTGGTTCTTCTCAATGATGGAGACAAATATCACTCCAGACATGAGTTAGTTAGCATAGTGATATGGACGTCTTTTTTAGAAAAAGGCTAAAACACCAAAAATTCGAAATTTAGGTTTCAATTTATAACAGGGCCTAAAAACCACCAATATCGATTCCCTTAATAAACTCATTCTCTACACAATAAAGAATAAAATTTAAAAAAAAAACAAATTTTGTTATTTGGGGAAAAATTGTTTCAAGTGTTTCCTGTAAAGTTTGCTAAATGGCGCTTATGTCTTTTTCAAAATACGATGTCGATATAAAAGGGGCCACATGACGAACGGAGTGTCGCCTGCGATGTCGAATCGAAAGCCGAAATATTATTATTATATTAATGTGTAAATATTATATTAATACCTTGAACACTGGAAAGTACCTATTTTTTTAAACATTTAAAGCATTTAAAAACCTAATTCTTCCGAAATCAGATATTGTTTGACTTGTATATTCAACTATGTACTTTCACTGTTTTTTTCTATTTTTTCATGAATAAACAGCATTCAGCTCTCGGTTACAGTGATCTTTCCTGGAGTTATTTCTGGAAGGGCCACTGTAACAGTGAATGATATATTATATTGAAAAGCGAAGGATATCCTCGAATAAGAAATGTTATCACTAAATTGACTATTTGATTATAATAGTCAAATAATGCCTGTTTTATTGTAAAAAAGTTTTAAATGCTAAACAAGTACATCCTAATGTTTTACATACCTACTAATTAATTTTATTGGACAAATGATGTAGCATTTTAATTATATTAAATTAATGCAAATTTTTAAAGGCCAAAAATAAATAATGGCTCGAAAGGCCACAATGTTATTTTTAATAAAATTTCCAAAGATACAAGTATTAGGAAGTTTAATAAGCACCTTAAAACTTCTACATGCATGGCAACAACAACATGCATTCTAGATTAAAATTTTGACATTTCGGACAAGCTGTCCATTATCTATAACATATCTGTGTATGTTAACATCCTTCTACATAATCAACATAATTCGATACTATTATAAATTATTTATCCACATCTCAAATAAATTATATCATCTACCACTTTTAATTTAAAATTTAATTTAAATTTTTAATATAAAAATATAAAATTTACACTTTTTTGTATATTCGATTTAAATATCTTTATGTTTATAAGATAATGTTATCATCTTTTATCCTTAAACATTTTGTTTAATTTGTCCTTGATTATTCTTGTGACCTATTTCATATCACTATATTGACTCATGTCTAGACTGACCCTAGTATCCAACATTGAGAAGAACCACTAACAACTTAGGATTAAGAATTAAAAAAATAAAATAAATGTTTTATGGCTGGAAAATTTCATGAAAAATAGTAATGATTCTTTTTTCAAACTAAATATGCGTTTTATCTTGAAATTGGTCCAGCGTAAAACAATTAAAAATATCAAAACAGAAATTTTTATAAAATATAAATCGAGACCGAAATAAATCCAAATTATGTATTTATTTTATATTTTCAATTTATAAAAATAATAATTAAACTTTCGATTGATCACAAATCCAACTCACGGACTCAACCAATTTTTTGTTTGTTGATATCATGCGTGGTTCGTCTATTCCACCCAATACATCTTCACGTTTAGTTGAGTAAAGTATACACCATTTCCAATGGAAAGTTTCCCACAGGAAATAACGACTAATGAAGAGATTAATAACTAAAACTGATATTTGCTTCTTAATCACAGATAGATTATAAACAATTTAGAGATCACACTCATCTTTACACTACAAGAGCAAGCAATCCAGCAATAAAAGTTTGAGACAAGTCGTTTAACGGAGAATAGCAGGAGGAGAAAGAAAAATACGAGATAATCTATGCTTATCCTTTCACTGAACTTTGCACCAATCAATTTGAAGATTCACTTCTTCTCTTTCCCTTTCAGCTCTTTCGGGTTTATTCCTACCAACGGTGGGCAAAACTCAACAGTACAAAGCTTCTGTTGTCATTGGAGGAATGTTGTCCCTTAAGGAGGAGAGAGTGTTATCCCTTTACGGTACAATGATTCCTAAATGCTTCAGATTATTCCTCTATTAAAATAAATAAGTAGGGGTATTGGTAATGATATCGAGTTCCGAGGATCGCCCTTAAGTGATTTAGCGCCAAATCGAAAAAAATATAGCTCCAGAAAAACCGTGGATGGCGGACGGTTTTTGGATTCGATTGTTTATAATAAAAATATATAATTTATTGCATTTAATTAATCATAAAATATAAATACACACACGTGTGTGCTAAAATATTTTTATTTGCTTGTTGTGATGTTTATCGGATTTATGATGTAAAAAGAATTTTATTTGGTATTCCTAGAATTGTGAAATTACAGGAGTCCTTTCATGTGATATCCTCTCTTGTTATTACTTGTTTTTCTTCTTTTTTTTTTTTTATTTATACCTTTCATAATTTTTTTTCATTCTGTTTATTTTTTTAAAATTCATTTTTAAGACTTAAGGTCAAGGGGCAATAATATAAAACAATATTTATAGTAATTCAACATTAATATAGTTTTAAAATTTCAAAATTTAACAATTATCAGTAGTTTAAATATAACTACAATAATTGAATTTGGAATTTGAACACATTGATTTTGGCATCATACCCCTCCATTAAGAGGCATCAAAATATAACATAGTACTAATAGTTGCCACTTAGATTGCATGAGCTTAAAGCCTCATTAATTATAGTGGAGTCTCTTCTTTTCTTTATAATGTAAACCTTGTGCTTCTTCTCAATTAGCAATTTCTTTCGCTCTTAAAAATGATAATAAGAGAAAATTATTATTCCACTTCTTCTTTCTAAGGAACTAACTTGGCTCCTATTTCTTTTTCAATTCACTCTTCTCACAATATCCTTCCTTCGTTCTGTGTTAGCCATTATTCTAAAGCTATCAGTGAGTTCCTGTTAAACCCCGCCCTCCGACCTCTACCCAACTCCAAACTTCTTTCCCGAGTATCCAATTCCTGCAACTCCTTTCCAAACTCGATTCACTGCTTTCCTATCCTCCCTATATTCCGATTTCGTCACTTTATTCTTTCCTGTTGTTCGGAATGAAAAATGAGGGAATATGTATGTATTAATATATTATATATATTATATTTATATATATATATATATATATATATATATATATATATATATATGTATATGTATATATAAATATATATATATGTATATGTATATATATGTATATGTATATATATTTACATACATATAATATAATATGTTGTTTTACCTTCAATGGCGCTACAATCCGATGTGGACCTTGGCCTCCTCATTGAGCCTTCGCCAGGTGGCTCGGTCTTGTGCAGACACTTTCCAATTTTGCATGTTTAATAGAGTCTGGGCATCCCTGGTGACAGCGTTCTCCCATCTCAGCCTTGGTCTTCCTCTTCCTTACCACTAGTTTCTTGGGTTTTCTTCCTCATTCATTCTTGGCACGTGGTCTGTCCATCTCAGTCAACCACACTTCATAAAACGTATGAAGTTTACTTATAGCGCCTCCTCAACTGGTTCCCTTCGTTCTTAACGGATCCAAATATTCGGCGCAAAATCTTTCTTTCGAATATTAGATTCTTCTTTGGAAGGATCTCTTTCTAAGTAGCTTTTTCATTTCTTTATATGTTAGGGTCCACGTATCTGAAGCATACGTCAGCACTGGTCATATGAGTGTTTTATAAAGATGGCACTTACTGCCAAGGTGTATTCTCAGTCCAAAATAGCAGTAGTTGGCCTTCCGTATTCGTTGGCCGATCTCAAGAGATGTCTAATTTGTACAGCTATTGAGCCCAAATAGGTAAATTGATCTAAATTTTCGAAGGCGAACGGTCCATTTATTAGTGGTTCACTGATATAATTATCTACTCCAGGCTATAAGTATCTCAGATACTTAGTTTTCATGAACTTCCTATTTGGAGACCAACAACTAGAAAATACAACCTTAATGAAAATTTAAACGAAAATTGATCTACCTGATGGTGCAGTAGTTAATCAGATCGATCATGTCTTAATCAGTGCTCTGCAAAAATCGAACCTTATCAGCTGCAGAACTTTTAGACGTGCGAATATGGATTATTTATAATAGACAGACCATTATTTGGCGATATCCAAAATAAGAGCACGAATAACAAATGCAAGAAAGTTACGAGGCAATAAAAAGGAAAAAATAAATACGTCTAAGCTGAAGGAGCCCGAAACAAGCAGCGCACATAGCGAGAAATTGGACCAACTCCTTGCGGGAACAATATGCGAGGGGCCAATGGACTGTCTGCTCAAAGATAATTAAAAGTGTGACTAAGGAAGCTCTAGGAACAGCGGAAAGAATGAAAAGATCACTCTGATTCGATGGTGAAAGTGCTGTTGCCACTGACATGAAGAACAAGGCCTATAAGAATGTGATACAGAAAAAGCATACGCGGCTGTCCTCTGAGGAACATAGGGTCAGACGACGAGAAGAAAAAGCGACCCATAGAAGAAAGAAAAAGGCAGTGGGAATTGAAGCTATTAGAAAAATTGAAGGAGTATAGAGGCTTGAATGATGTAGGGATGTTTTATCGCTTGGTAAATCAGAGTTAAGTTCTATTCAAACATTGTATTAAAGCGTATAGGAATGAGGACGGTTCTTTGATAACTGATCGGACAGAAGTACTATCAAGATGGGCGAGGCACTTTGACTAATTGTTAAATGAAGATGCTGTAATAGGAGTAACAGATCTACACTGGCGAGGAAGAAGATATTGACCCTCCAGAATTCGAGGAGGTCACGGAGGCAATTAATAAACTTAAAAACAACAAAGCCCCAGGCGATGATGGAATCCCAAGGAGCTTTTGAAACAGGGCAGTGAAGGACTCTATCGAGCCATATGTGATATTATTACATCAATCTGGATTGGAGATGGAATATCCGAGGATTAGAGAAAAGGTATTATATGTCCAATTCACAAGAAGGGGGACATCTTGGAATGTGACAATTATCGTGGTGTTACGCTTCTGCAATATGCCTATAAAGTACTATCTGATGTCCTATTTATCAAGCTCATCCCGTTTGCCAGCAAGTAACTGGCAAATCATCACTCTGGATTTAAAAGGGGTAAATCGACGGTAGATCAAATATTCGGGTTTCGGACAATTCTGTGAAAAGGTTTGGAATACAAAATGATCACCCAACACCTTTTTATAGATTTCCGAAGTGCATACGATTTATTAAGAGGCCAGAGCTGTACGAAGCCCTGCTTGATTTCGGAATCCCAGCAAAGCTCATACATCTAATTCAAATTACGATGAATGATGTTAGATGTGCAGTCCGAGTCCAACTATATTTATCCCCTGAATTCAGGCTAAAGAGAGAATTGAGACAGAGCGATGCCCTAGCGAGCCTCTTCTTTAATCTTGCCTTGGAGAAGGTAATAAGAAGAACTGGATTAGAAACTACCTGAACCATTTATGATAGGTTAGTACAGGTGATTGGAAATGCAGACGATCTAGACATAGTCGCTAGATCTCTAAATACACTAAAAGAAGATATTAGCAATAGCTTCTATTGCTATTCTAGCTTTGCTAGCTAATAGCAAACTAGATTTTTGGAAGAAGCTGGATATTGGGCTAGCTATTAATCAAGAAAAAATTAAGTATTATATAGTATATAAATACGTAAATATCATTTCTTGAGTGCAATTTTCTAACTAAACTTGCATTTTTCAGCCTTTATGATTGGGAAAATGAGTTTTATATTTCAATAAATGTTTGAACCACCAAAATGGTCCCCATTTATATTTCCTATGATTTTTAGTAGTAATTGTAGAGCTAAGGGTATTATAATGGATATTAAAAAAAAACATGCAAATTTTAAGTATTTTCAAAAACTTAGAATTTTCCTCTAAAATATTTTCAGAAGTATACATATTAAATTTAATATCAAATATCAATATTATTGGAAGTGCTCATATTAAATTTAATATCAAATATCAATATAATTTATGTCTAAAAAAATCAATCAATGTCTCAAATAATTCAAGACATCGCACAGTATGTCGAATATATGGAAAAGAAATAAAAAATCGTATAATAACAAGGTTAATTTTTTTTTTAAGTCATTAAAGAAACAAACATGGTTGGAAGAGCCATTTATTATAATAGATACTTACATAAAATTATACACCTTAAAACAAATATTTCAGAAACTACATAAAAAAAAAAAACTTACAGAAAATTAAATCTATTCTTCCTCGGAATCACTTGATTGTGAATATATAGCGCCATTATCTTATTTTAAAATTATGCAATTTAAAACATTTTGATAAATTTTATATGTATTTTATTCTGTTTTCTAATAGTTGATAAATAGGGATCTGATGAAATAAGAAGCATTTTTATTAGATAAATATTGGAATCAATAAGAGAAGTTTTTCTTGTGTGTTGTTCCATGAAATATTTTCTATCCTTGTGCCGGCCTTCTAATGTTAAATATGTTAAATAAAAGAAATGTCCATGTAATAATTTATGCAATAAGACTGGTATGCAATAGCAACAATAATGCCTGGAATATAAATCGGTGGTTTCACAAACTAATTCAATGAATTTTGGAATATTAATTAATTTACAACGTGAAAGTATTCTCATGATGGTTACCGAATTAATAATTAATGAAATGTCTATCCCTATAATTTCGCTGCTTACTTTTATAAGCAGCTATAATTTTACTGCGGATTTTCAAAAAATCTTTTTGCGATGTTACCGCCATCAGTAGAACCAAAACCAGGTTTTGACAGGTCGATTAATAATCCCATTTTCTCTTTTAATGCAAGCGCAATTATCTTTTTACTTTCCTCGAAAAAGTTGTTTACATCTTATCCTCCGACTTGTCACGTTTGTAGTGGAAGCCTGTAAGCAATATGAAGTAAGCATTCAACAATGTAGAGTAGAAAGGTATAAAATTTATTCTAGGTGTTAAATTATCAACTATCTCTTTATTCATAAGCTTAGGAGTAGCTACACAAACGTAGCATGCTTTTGTAGAATTAGTCCTACTTAAAATGTTGCAAACATTTTGCTTGAATATCCTTACAAAATTATCCCACAAATTTCCCTAGATACTCCTTCATTTTATCCTAGGGTTCACATAAGTGATGTGCGCACAATCCTCCCAAATATAACATCATACCTTATATCAACTGGATTACTGCGGCAGACTTCATGCAGCTGGTAATTGGCTTTTAAATCTAACAGCGCAAAATCATGGTGAAGGGGGGTTCAGAGGCAGATATACTAAATATCAAAATAAAAGTAATGAAACGAAGTAATTTTGGTTGAATTATGAAAAAAAAAAGATATTTAAATATTTTTCTAATCAATCCCAAAGTTGAACAATCGTCCAAAAATTCTTATAAGATTTAAAACACTTACAAATCAGATGAACAATTCAACAAGACTAGAACTTTGAGCTTTTTGGAATAATAAGATCCTAATTGGCGAAGTTACAAACCTTACCCGTTATTGTCTATTTGCATCGATATTTCAATTTATTTCTTACCTTTGAACTTATCTTAACCTTTGTTTTTATTTTGAAATTATGATGTTTTCTTTTTGTTCAAAAAATTCTATTTTTTATCTGGCTCCTCAAATAAAATTTGTTCGTACTCCATTTTTTTGATTTTTTGCATCGGTCGGGCCGGATTGAGCTCTACGAGTTAAATTATGCTGGATTGATATGAATAATGCATCTACCAATCGATATTTTGTTCCACGTGTCCGCCTGTCCGTTTATCTTTCTCTTCCATCCTATATCTTTCCGTTAACTAAGAGGAAGACTCCTTATCATTAGATCAAGAGAAAAAGAGGCTTTATAATTTAATATGATACAGTGAGGGAGAATTTCTCATGTAAGGAAGGTATCATTATTTAATTTAAATTATAAGATCTAATTTTGCTTTTCGCTTAAGAAAGCAAAATTCTTAATTTTTTTGTGTAAACAAGCTCGTGTTAATATAGATACACTAATTAGCTTACTGACGGTCATTCCTTACTTATTATAACTGTCATTAATTCTATCTAAATTGTTATAACCTTCTTTTTATTATTACTAACATTTATAACAATTTCGATAAGACAAATTTCAATATAATGAGAATGGTCGGAAGTAATTGAAACATTTTTTTTATCTATATTTGTTTCTTCACACCTGTCAAAAGTTTGTTGTGAGTCTGCATGTGTTCGTTAACTGTTGGCATGTGAGGATCGGGTTGAAAAGTCATATTGCTAACGTAAGCTATCATGGTGCTCTGGTTATAATCCTAAAAGATTTTGACAGAAAAATTTTACGTAAATTTAAAAAGTTTACCAACGTACATTTAAAAAGTTTTTGGTTGTCCCGTACATCTGTGAATCTTAATCCCAAAATGGCTTAGAGTTTTTCTTTTCTTCTTGATGTGTGGACTCCATGTCATTCTTTTATCAAAAGTAAGACCAAATTATTCTACTGTACCTATCTACGGAACTCGAATATCTTCTAGTTAAATTAGAAAGCAAGTTACGTGTCGAAGATTGTAATAAAAACATAAAAATCAATTAAGTGTATTTACTTTTTTCTCTACAATCGTTTGATGGTTCTGTTTTCTGAACTGATCCTATAAATTAATATTTAATACACTTCAGAATTATAAAAAAAGAAACTCGAATAGCTGGAAAAAAATTGTAGAAGATAAAAGTAATACACGAAAAAAATTATTATATATTACAACAATGACCTCAAACATTGAATGATTTTAGGTATTAAATGCAAGAAGTTATGTATCAATGACTATGAGCCAAATTACAAATATAATTTGTCGGAGATCAGTTAGGCGAATTTACAGTAAAATATAGACATTAAAATCAACATTTTGCTTTTTTTTAAAATAATTACAACCTATTTTAATAAACATGTTATATTATGTTTTGGGGAGCGGGGTAGCTCAGTGGGTAAGGTACTGCGCTACTAATCTCAAGGTCCCGGGTTCGAGACCGGCTGAGGCAGATAATTATTTATTCTGTATTCAGCCGTGGAACGACCCTGTGGGATCGGGAGACCCTCCTGGGGCTCACCCAGCCTCTATAAAGTGGGTAACCTTAATTAGGGGAAAAACCTGGCGGTTGAACGTGATCTTGGCCGAATCACCTCCTTGCACAACAGTATGGTCCTTACCAAGTACTGAACCCAAGACCCTTATCGGGTTGTAGAGGTTACAGGTTTTTATTAAGTTTTATAAAGTGGTAGTTATCATATAATTAATAAAGCATAATAAACTTTGTATTTTGTTCTATTTCCAAAAAATATTTTCGGCATATCTAATATCGATTTAACAGTTTTTCTGTGCTGAACGGGACCCTAGAAAATCATTAACAATACCCAAATGACACTTACAAATAGTAAAAAATTGCAGTTTTGATAATATCTTAAATTAGCTTTAACCAAAGATCACAAACAGGGATGCAGCTCCGGTAGGTACATAAAAAATATAAATGGATTTCAGGTTGGTTAAAAATAATTTACAGCCATAGAAAGGATTGCATTGAATGTTCATCTTTCACTCTGTGAGGTTTTTTCTTGGAAATTTTTGCATTTGAGTTTTTAAACTCAAAAATTATCCCCTCTCGCTCAGGAAAAAGTATTCCCAAGTACTTCGCCCACGGCCCCTCATGGGCTTTAATAGCAGGCACCTTATAGTTCAATATGCTAATAATAAAGTCCATCTTTTTTTCATTACTTACTGTTATATATTCTGTACCAACGCATTATCTTATAGTGATTAAATATTTTATTTTTCTGCTGCTATGATTGCATATACAATAATTCTCTACAATAGCATGGGTACGGTTTCAGGTTAAATAGAACACACAAGGCTAGCTTTAGTTAGTTTTATTTTATTAATTAATTATTGTATTAATGCCCATAGGAACAAAGAACTGGTACAATCGCATACACATTATGTGAATAAAATGGCTTGAAAGTTAGGGGATTCCTTTGTGGAAATTCCTCTGGGCTTGATATGTTGAATGATGAAGGGCCGGAGTTGGCGAAAAATAGAGGAGAGGAGAGAAAAAAAATGATGAAAAATCAACAACAATAAGCTCCTCATCCACGATCTTTAAAGTCTTCGTGGAGGATTTTGAGGAATTTCGTGAGTTGGAGTATCCCACCATTTTGTCGTAAAATAGTCCGAAATAGTAAATAGTAAATAGATAGTTTAGTAAATATTACAATTGAACGAATTTATTTGCGGTTTTCTTGTAATATGCTATTTCAAACCTATACAAATATGTAACCTAAGTGATAAAACCAACTGTATTTTTCTAAAACTAAAAAATTGTATAATAATAATTATTTAACATGAAATATAAAAAAATTATTTTCAAAAGTAATTATAATTTGCTACCTTAGCATTGACGTATTCTTGTAATAAAAAGTTCCTTTCTTTTAATTCACCCATTAGCGCTTTTTCCATTATCGTATTAAGTTACAGCATTGTTTTTCTACAAGCGTATCATAAAAAAAATTCAATAATGATAATGATTTTCAAAAAAATATTTCTTAAAAAAATCTAATAATTACATCTTTCATTTTTTGCTCTCGCAAAAGTAACGTTTTTGCAATAAAGTTATAACTTCCATCCAATAGACAAACTTTTTACTTCATAATGTAAGAAACTAAAAAAAATATCGCGGAGTATAGTAGGCGGGGCTCACAACTTTCACTTACTCAGCTAATTTATTACTGAACTTAGAAATTTTAATTTTCCACTTAGTTTCCATAGAGTTCCATTTAGTTTCCATTAAATAATGACTAGTAGAAATTATTAACAACAACAATTACTAAAGTTTATACTTTTTCGTCACTCTCCATTAAAGGAACATACACGTGCATATAATAATAATAAGAGAAAGAATTCCAGCTTTGCAAATCCATTTAAATGAAAAAAAACAAACATAAATTCATCAATGACTCAGGAGTTAAGTTAATACATCACGTTGAAAAAAACCTCAAATTAAATATAAATGAAGCACTTGAAATAATAAAATCCTTCAAATCCAATCCAGATAAATGACCAAATAAATATCTCCTATAGTCCAATCTTAAATTTATTCCCATCTATAACAGAAAAACGATTACTCACCGGAATTACTGAAAAACCCCCGACCTCTAAACCGTTTACCTATAAACACACCACCTTTCTTCCATTGTTAATTCATGGCGAGAATAAACCAATAAAAACTTTTCTGTTTGATATAATCTACTTAAACCTTGGTGTGGACCAACATGTATTTGAATTCTCGTCATCATAAAATTCATAATTCATAAATGTTTATAATACTAATTTATATTTAATTTAATTTAATATGTATAATAATACCAAACTGTATCTTGAATTGCTTATTTTGTGTGTTTTTAGAACTGAAGATGAATGTATAACGTTCGAAACTAGTTTTCAATAAAAACAAAATTATAGAATTTGCAAATAATTTATCGATCCCTAATTAAAAATTAAAAATACATCCATAATTGGGTTTTTTTCATTTTTCAATCTTCAGGACTAGGTTTTAACAAGAAATAGATAATGCATCTCTTTTAACCCCAAACTTTAATTAACTCCGGTGACAAGCAGAATTTGCTGATTTTAATTGATAACGATAACTAGGCTTGTTAGCAAGTATTATCCAGTATAGATGGGAAAGAGGCGCGGGAGGGGAGAGGGGAGAGGGGAGGAGAGTACATAATGCCCTAGCCACACACATAAATCGGCCACCTCTGTACACGGATACAATACAAGCCTGATACGGAACCTGTTTATGACTATTTTATCGCTATCAGTTTTGCTGAGAACTAAGGTCACCACGAATCGCTGAATCACGGCTTAACAAATTCTACTGAAATAAATGATTTTAACGTTCAAGATAAATTATTGTGAATAATTTTTCATAAATTATATTATTTATACTATTATATTAATTATATTATTTATATTTATACCATGGGGGGTCGATATGAAAATTAAGACGTGAATTCGTATCTGCCTGGCCAGATTTTTCATTTTGTCCGTGTTAGAAATACTTAAATTATTGTGAATAATTTTTCATAAATTATATTATTTAAGTATTTCTAACACGGACAAAATGAAAAATATGGCCAGGCAGATACGAATTCACGTCTTAATTTTCATATCGACCCCCCATGGTATAGCAAATCATATGTTTCGAGTAAATTGATGTCAAAGTTTCATTAACTCATTCAGTTATCTGTCCAACTACAGCAGTGATTTTTCGATATGATTCTATTCGATGCTAGAAACAATGAATGAACTATAATGAGCATTTACAAAAACATTGTAATACAATGGCAACATAGCTGATTCCTTCCCTTTATCTCATCCATTTTAAAACTGTTGCTACAAACAAAGTTTGAAAATTTAAAAAAATTGTTATCTGATCATGCGTTATTGTAACTCACATATTTCTCTCCATATTGCAGCACGAACACGTTCTACTTGTAGCAGAGGTCATATAGAACCTTGTCACACCAACAACTCATTTTCTTCGATTTAGTCAGTTCTAACCTTATCATTCCAAAGGGTCTGTATTTATTAATCATAAAAATAATTGTGGTATATTAGCATTTTTCAAGGATAATTAAATATAAACCTAAATGAAATAATTTAATTTAACAAAAAAAGTATTCAGAATCTTCAACACATCCATACTATTATATAAAAGAACAGCCCATTTTTATTTTGTAACCCTTAACCGCAAATACTACTGAACCAATCTTTGCCACATTATAACTGCATCATCTATCGGCCTCCAGAAGGTTTAGCGTTAATAAAATCTATGGATTTTCAAATTAAAATAGTGATAAAAAAAATTAATAAATATCTAAGAGGAGACGTCTACAACTTGTGTACAACCCTTAATCGAACCAAGTTGAATACAAAAACTTTTTAATAAATGTTATTATTGGCTGACAAAAAAAAAAATAGTGCGAAAACATGAAACTTATTGCCGTTAGTAAAATTTACTGTCGTAAAATACGTTGGAGAACTTCTATGGCCCAATTGTACGTAGGGTTTTCCACAGCTGGAAATTTTAACAATCAAATCATTTTGTTTGCAACGGGAGACGAAACTGAATAAATAACTTATTCAGAAGTTTGTCTATAAATTTATTTTTTCTCTTGCAATAAATGAAAGAATTGTATCGTTACTAAAGGTCAGTCATTGCAAGTATATGGATTGAACCTGGAGAATCCATGTTTTTCTCATGTACATTGACATACGTATCATATATACGTTGCATGTTCCAGTGCAGGGAAACCAAGGGATTTGTTCGAATATATGCCAAATGTAATCACCAAAAACTTTGTATATCCTTAAAATTGAATAGAACAGTAATTATAAACTATGTTGTCCAGAACATAAAACAATAATCTTTAAATACAATAATCCGTAAATATCTAATTTTAACTACATACCATAATTGATATCAAACTCTCAATAGTGTTCTTTTAATATATATATTCAAAACTGTCCACAAAACGATAACAAATTTTAATTCTATTAAAAACACACCTTTAATAACTTTGTATAAAACTATTATTCCCGATAGTCCAGCTCGTTTAAATCGATAAGGACTTAGAATCTCGAAATTGATGGTCCTGTAGCAAAGACTCACGTTTGGAATTTGGATATTCTACAATTCACATATTTAAGATTAAGAAGTTATATACGTTTCCATCAGTCACAGATCGCTTTCATAAGAATTAGTAGCGGTATTAAAGCAAATTACAAGAAAAAAGAAACAATTGTAAAAAATGAGATGTTTACAAACATAGCGAGTGTTATAATGTGCCTAATATACCTAGAAAGGACAATGGTATCGTTGAACTGAAAGTTAGGTGGATACTCAGCTCAAGTTATTTCTCCCCTCAGTTATTTTTCCCCGCTCTGTTCCAAGATATCTTCTTTTTCTTCATTTCATTTATCGCCTGCTCTATACATACTTATATTTGCCAATAGACCTATTTCTGTACGCATCTGTGCAAGTATATTTGTTAATAAAAGATTTTTTAAAACCTGTCAAAGTGTGTATTGATATTCAGTGGATTTTCCGTAGAAAGGAAGAACAATAAAACAACAAATCATACAAAAAAGAACAAGACCAATAAGTAAGTAAACAAGAAACAAGCAAAGAACAGCAGATAACACAAACCAATAAAGAACATAAAATAATACAATAAAGAAAAACACAAGAAAGAACCATGCCTAGCGTTGTCTCTTCCGTTGTGTTATTCTTAATTGTTGTGTTGAGGGAGATCTCTTGTGTTCTTCCGCATTATATATGTTTTTATATTTTTTTTTTCCTTAATTTTGTGGTGTGTTACTGTGCCCATGTAACTTATCATAAAATCATTCGTAGCTAGTATGTGATCACATTGGCAAATATAAATCCGGTATCTTGGCGCAGGTGTTTAAATTTAGATTTAATAGCATATTTTGGAAGATTACAACTTAGAACTTTAACTGTGTGTCAACCAATTCGTTAGGGATAATTTATATTAAATAAACCCATTTTTTTCTCCTCTTGAGTAACTTTTTAATTTCCATTATCATATCATTTATATTTTAAAAATTTATCTGGCCAACACAGACAAAACGTTCTCTGGGCTGAAAGGCAGAAAATTACTGGGCGTTGTCAATATATGGATTGTGGTTTGAAATACGCTTTCTGGGTCTATTCGCTCCTGTAAAAAGTTAGAATTTCTCAATAGTCAAGTAATAAATCAGATGGTTGAGAGTAAGGCGATTAAATGGATTGGAATATTTTGGAACAGATTCGGCTCTTTGACAAATTGTTATTAATTGCTACTTCTAGAATTAAAGTCCATGCCAATAAGATTGGAATTAAGTTACCACCCTAATAATTGTTTAGACTAATTGTGATAAGGTTCAAATTAGGGTATTCATCTAATATCGCATTATTCTACATTGTTCACATTGTAAGGTATTTGATAGAATCTTGTTATAGTAAAATATTTATAATCAATTATTCTAATTTGAATAAATTTCTTAAAATATTATAAATTTATTTAAATAATTTTTTGTAACAACCTTAAATGGAATAAGTGTGTGTATATATATATATATATATATATATATATATATATATATATATATATATATATATATATATTCTATTTACATTCAGAGGCCTTTTATGGCCGAATAAATGACTGACAAAGTGAGCCTAGAAATTTCCCAAACTACGTATTTAATTATTCTTTAGCTTTTCTTTTTAGATTTATAAAAGCAAAAAAAAAAACAATCAGCACTCTTAAAAACCTTAAGGGGCAAATTTTCAAAAAATTTCCAAAACTTTTCATGAACAAGTACTAAGGGCCTCAACTAATTTTGTTAATTTATTGAAAAAAAAATATATTTTTCCCTTGCCTATTTCTTATTATGTTACTTGGGATTGGAATAATCATTCATTTAACTTCACGGGGATGAGAATGAATCGTTTTACACCTATATTTATTTTTCAGACATTTCAGAATAAAAGTTAATCCCTTTTAATATATTTTAAAAATTAGAAATTACTATAACATAAATATCTGTCATATCCTCGACTATTCCTTTTTTTCTGCTTTCTGATGAGTGGATCCTGACAGATATTTTCAATTAAAATTTTTAAAATCATCTTACACTCTTATCTCTTATGTGTTCATTTTCAGGATGCAAAGTGATAGAGGACAACGGCAGCCCGGACAACGGTTCTCCAGAAGGAAAAGGCAACCTAGTCCGCGCCTCTTACTACCAGAACCCGGCGACGGATCCCGCTCAGGGCTGCCTCCAGGAGATTCTGACCACCAGGGTCTGTCTTGAATTAGGGCTTCTTCAGGAATCGGCCCAAGCCCCGCCGACCCTCATGGTCTGCAACGTCGACATCGAACCATCCTCTAGGATGGTCAGCCTTCCTGATAGCGGGAGGTCGGAGGACTCCACTCGAGCAGACGTCCTCAATAGGATATCGCACGACCTCGACTACCTCCTAAACTCTTCAGGGCAGGAGGACTGCGGAGGATCAGAGGAAGAGACGCAGACATCACTCTAGATTATTTAATGATTTGAAATTTGATAATCATACTGTAATTACCTCTTGCCGTCTTCTGAGGATCATAAGGTCCATAATTCTAACTATTGGTGCATTGAATAATGTATGTCTGTAAAATACAGGTCTAAAGTATAATTAAACAATTAAAAAATTTCATTCTTACTATTTAAAAAAATGAAAGAATCTCCTAATATCCCGTTAAATCAGCTTGATTAAAGGAGATGGTGGATCATATTTTTATTATCTCCAATGTGTTTTGCTATTCGACTATTAAATAATTAAGAAGTTCAACTGTTAACAGAAGATTTTGGAAAGGTTATACCTAAATTATGTAATTTTGATAGTTGCGAATGCTTAAACCATATCTATAAATTCTGTTTGAACCCTTATATGTGACTATATATTTTTAATTACTCATGCTTAGTATTTTTAATTTCTCCCTTATATTAAAGTTTTAAGGTAAAACAAAAAGGTTACAGTAACATTTAAAATGATTTTTTAAATTTTATTTTATCATGATTCATTTTTTTTCCTTACTACTGAAACTAGCACCATACTTCTACAAAGCCTTTGATTGAATGCTTTGTTGGATACTCTGCAAAATATTAATTCAATGAAATACATCGAAACAACGCTAAAAGAGCAAACGAGTAATTAAGGCATACAAGTTATTTAACTGAAGAAAAAAAGATGATCACTTATTTAGCAAAGCCGAAATAATAGCATCCCAACATGGACTTAAATTTTTTCAATGATTCTATAACTGTCCTCTTATTAAGGACAATCATAATATTAATTAGACTAATTTTAATAAGGATTTAAAAATGGATATGAGGCAAGAAAATGTGGGAATGTTTAAGTATCTGCGCAATGTACTATATGTCTAACAGACAGATTTGACGATGATAAATAATTCCTTTTATATGCTATAAACCCAGAAAATCACGAAGGATTCGCTGCCTGCAGCGACAGATTTTAATAGGCAATCATAGATTGCTTGAAGTGATTAGCGTTGAAGAGGTAAGGTGAAAAAATTGAAAACCCTATAAAGAATATAATGGTTTTTAAAGTAAAACCTACCTTCACATGATAGTATTGTAGTCAGAGATTTCCGTTCTGAAATGAAATGAAAGCATACTTCAGAAACCTTAAAAGGCATGAAGAAAATACATAATAGATGAGTCCAATAGAACACTGAATTATGACAAAATAACGGGGAGGCCAGAGAGAAAGAGAAGTGCAAAACCGATTCTTCTGGAATCGGATCAGAAGCATTCGCCAGCAACAATTAGCTATCTCTTTTTCATAACTCGGAACTCTGTGAAATCAAATGAAATTCCTCTTCTGACATCGGACTCTTCCCCATTAAACAATTGATGACCAAGGGATGGAGGTTTTTTATAATATTTATTATAAATAATATTTTGCCTCTCCCCTTCTCTTACTCGCTCATTAAGTCAATCGCTGCTAATCAAGCGAATAATCAATACCTATGTCTTACGATTATAATTAGCCCTTCACATTCAGATAAGCGTAACTTAAGTCTGGCATAGTATATTATTTCCTAGATCCTCCACATTTCCACGTGTACGGACAAACTGAAAATAAATTATTTAACAGGAGATGTACGAATTGGCCGAACCTTGTAACTGCGAAACAACTTTTTTCCTAAAATTTGCTGTATATTTTCACAAAAGACTGAGGCAAGAAGACGGCGGAAGAGAGATTTGCCTAAGTTGCTGATACATAGGCCCATGGCGGAAGGAGTTAGGCAACTTGTTAAGGCGAGAGTTGCAGCTGAGACAACTTCACCACCACTTTTTTATTGCCTCCGTTCCGATAGCCGCACCATTTTCTAAAGGTATTCATATTACAATTTATTCTTTAACTTCATTTTCAACACTTCTGAAACTGCTTATATATTTTCTGAATATTATTTTAGGTATATAGTATATATACTTTATTATGTATATATATATATATATATATATATATATATATATATATATATATATATATATATATATATATGTATATATATAATAAAAAATGCATTGCTTATCGAAGGGTAAGACATATCATCCGCATTATTGCTAAACATATAGGATAAACTTTTTAAATATCCTTTTTATCTTATGACAAATATTAATACCTCTTAAAAAGTACAACTTTTATATCAAACTTTTTATTTCAAAAGATTTATTTATTTTTCTGGACTAAGCAACCTATTACTTGCTATGCAATAAGAAATCCTTATCTTCACCAGCTTTCCCGGTCCTTGCGCACAGATGTCGTGCGCAATGGTGCTCACGTAGGGCCGAGTCCGGCCAACTTAATTTGGACTAATCAGGTTTTATGTATTCAACGTGACCTGCATAGCCCCACTTAAAAACCAAACTCGCATCCAAGCTCTGATTGCGCTTATACTACCTTCGCTCCACTAAATATTGTTTTACAACTTAAAACGCCAGGTATAGGCAATGTATTAAAGAAAAATGTAGCTGCAAACAAAATAGGTCATTTTTTATTTATTTCATTATAATTTTCTAAGCAATGTTAAGTTGGGTCATCAACGCTATCGAAACCAAGTCAAGATCTTTTTTTTTTTTTTTTCTGACACTTCAGGCGATTCACATCATGGTGGATACAATACCTATTGGTAGATCCAACTTACATTATTTTAGCTCATTATTAATTTAACAAGATTCTTACTCCAGATCATTTTTAGTTTTCTATAAGCATTGTATGTTTTGCACCATTCTCTTTTACCTAACTAGTCTGTTAGGACGGTCCTAAAGTTTGTCGTGATATCTTGTTTGTTGTTTTAATGTTATCCCATACATATAATTCCATTTATATGTTGGTTTTTTCCTAAATCCCCACACTGGTCTCCTATTTTATAATTACAAATATCAAACTAATTAGCACAGGTTCGTTAAATATGTTAAATAGCAAAGGAATCAAAGACTTCAGAAATGAGGTTGCTCCTCCCATTCGCTTCGAGGCTAAGCCCGCATTACAGTAAAGTTTTGCGGTTGAGACTACAGAAGCTTAATTAGGCAGCTTCTTATTTATATATTTTTTTAATGTATCCCTTTGTTATTCAAATTTTCTCTTAAAATGCTGTCACGTTGTTTACAATATTTATAACTTATAGTTTTTTATTAATCTGATATAATAATGCACTATATCGTTTATTTGAATGAAGAGTGCCTCAATACGTAAACGTGAAATATTAAGGGAGAAGCGTCTTAAGTTTGCCTATTTACCTAGGTAATATCGCTGCCCATCAATTGATAAAACATCAATAACTTATCTTTTTTGTTTTAAGAAAAAGTTAATCTTCATTTTTTGATCATTTGATCATGAATCAAATAGTGGCAGTTTTTCATAATGAACAGTGCAAGCTCCTTTACAGTTCATATATAATAAAGACACATTTTTGAAAATAAAAAACTTTTTAACATAACTAATTATGTTTTCAATTGTCCATGCCGAAGCAAAATATTGATACTTTTGACCTAATTGGCATAAGCATAACATCATTAAATCATTAAAAATTAGTTATAATTTTCTTTATCAAGGCAGTATTTATTTAGTTACTCTCTGACAGCTTGAATGACTAGCAAACTTATTATTTAAAAAACAAGACATAATCTACATACTGTGGTAAAAACTGAAAAGCCTGTCATTTTTTTCTCAAAGAATTATAGGTCACTGTAAATGTTTCCAGCCCAAAATAAAAAGCAAAAACAAAAATTTTCGTATTGTGGCATTCTTCTTCCAAGTGAGCGATATAGTAACAATAGAAATCGCTAAATGGATTTAAGAGGAATACCTCAATCGTGAAATTTAAATGCTAAATCACCATTTGGAATTTCATAAAATAAAATCCAAAATATTATTTTCTTTTATATACTAATGAAAACCAATTATATAAAATATAATATTTGAAAGCCGTTTTGGATAACTAAATAAAGTGAATTAATATATATTTTAAATTTTGATACCTTAACACAACAAAATTATTAAGTGCCTAAAAGTTTCATGTTTCGTTAAATCATAGGATGTACTATTTGAAGATTTCATGACGATCACGCGAAGCGCGATAGCTAAAGTAACAGAAATAATAATATATTGAAATGCAAGACTTGATTTATTTACAATAAATGAAAATATTTAATTATCCCAATTCTGACATCCCTTTAAATTTTATGTGTTCTGGAAATTCTCCGATTAATAGATTGAAACCAAGAATTACTTTTATTTAAATCTTAAATCATCTCTGACGAAAAATTATCATAGGAGCTTTAAAGTGCTGTAATTCCTATATCAGATCAAATAACCAAATTAATCCTTTCAACGAAAATATTTAATATTAAAAAAATTGACATCAGTTAAATCTTTTTAATATTAACAAATATTAAAACGCTTTTTCTTGAAATTAATTACTTATGAAACATGAAAAAAGTTATTTGCAACTATACTCCTAAATCATTAAAAATATTGGTTTTCCTAAACCACTAAAGTTCAAAAATACGAATACATACTTAAAAACAGACACACACCCACATACAAATATATATATACGTAAAATACTTTTGTAATTTAAATATTCATCTGGTCACTCTTGAATGCATCAAGTCATTATGGAAGATAACATATTTTAAAGATTTAAATAAAATATTTTATTTAATTTTTAAGTTTAACTTAATTTAAGTCCAGTTTTCTGGACATGATATTTCTGTAGCTGTTTAAAGTTTTAAAAGAAGCGCTCTGCATGCAGAAAAAAAAGAGTTATAGGGCTTCTGAAATGTGTTTAATAATGTGATAAATGTTTGCATTTACACGCCATAAATAAGGAAGATTCTCCTCCAATAAAGTTTTGATGTGAATAACTATGTTTTAAGAATTTTATGAACTAATATTTTTATCAAGTCATGTAAATAATAAAAAATTCAAAGCTATATAATAGAACTTCTGTAAATATTTCAACTTCCTTTAGCAGTTATTATTATTGTTGAATATTATTTAAAATTGTATTGTGATTGTAAATACGTAATAACGAAATTGATTTGTATTGTTCTTATCTTTTTTTAAGAATTAATAATTATTTTTATCTCGTCGTCTATTGTTTAAATTATATTATAGAGAGGTTTATTTTTCCCAAAGAGATGCAGAAAACATGGTTATGATGTTTTTTGCTTTGTATTTTATAACAATTATAGCTGTAGGAGGAGAAAAAAAACTCATTATGTACAGAATGTACTTTAGGTACATGAAGGATTGTAAAAAAAAAAAAAAAAAAAAATCTCTTTCCAAAATAATGTGTTGTGCATACATTTTATGATAATAAATTTATATATATGTGAGGCCTATGTTGAAAATTCGAAAATGGTGATTATGCATGTGATAAGGTATGAATGACTGTAATATTTTTTTTGTAAATAAAATTTTACATATTATGTTTTACATACTGTCAATGTTATATTATCTTCTTCAGACCTTAATCTTCATTCTTTAAAATAACCCATCACAACCGTCGAAAAATAGTGGATTATAATAAATCCCAATGATTCAAATTAAGTATGATTAAAAGCGTTCGTGTTTGCTCGTGACATCCAATCTTCCCTACCCTTTAATAATAGGTCCTTGATTTCTAAAGATAAACTGAACAGATATTTAGAAAAGTAAATGGCATGAAATTCTCATAGACAAAACGGTAAAGATTTCAACTTCCTACTTTAAAAAAATTAGCATATTTATTTCATCAGAAAAGTAAATCTTTAAATGGTTTGTCAAAGTTTAAAGCCTTAATAGTTTCAATTTTGTACTTAAATTATATTATACCATTTTGAATTTTCAATTTTTTTTTTTCAGAAGTGTGAAAACCTCTGGTAGTTTCCGATATAATATTTATTTATTTTTTTAAATCATACTTAGGCTAACTTCACTTAGCACAAAAAAAAAAAACTTTTTTATATTTAAAAAATATTCCCTCTCAAATATTGTCTTTGAAAATTGTGAGGCACAAATATTGTACGTAGCACGTATGAGCTAAATAAATATACTTAATGGGAGGAAACATGCGCTTAAACATTAGTAGGTGGATCTAAAATTAATTTTCCAAGAACAAAATAAAGTCACACGTTTTTTCTGTGAAATTATTTTATAATTAAACCTTTTTTAATATTCAAATTTCAATTTAAAATAATTGATAATATAAAATGAAACGTTTCGAAAACTTTATTCTTGAAATAAAAAAATAAAAAATGAAAATCCTTTAGAATATATGTATGTATATATATATATATATATATATATATATATATGGGGGTCGGGGTGGCCGAGCGGGTTAGCGCGCTTGCAAAAGTGCACCTACTCTCAAACCCAAAGGTTGTGAGTTCGAATCCCGGCACCGGCACTACTTTAATTTAATTAAAGTAATAATTCAAGAAATCTATCACCCCTCCCCCCCGGGTATGTGAGGCCCGTCAGCCTACTGGAGGCTACTCACACAGACCGGGCGTAGGAGTGATGACCCTACCCCGTGTACCTTAATTGTGAATCGCCTTGTGGTTTTCCAGGATATAAAATAGCCGCCCGGAGGTTTGGTCCATGGACGGTCTGTCTCGGGGAAAGAAATATAGGTCCTCGTGCGCCTGCTGACTCCGAACAGCCATAATCCGTGGATCTAGACCGATTTGTCACTGTCCTTGAACCCGATTGAGTCGGTGGGAAGGACACTGCTGAATCGGCCCCAAAGGGACCGGTTATGGAGCAATGGGCAGCCTGCCGCTGCACCATGGAAACCATGGTTCGCAGCAACGTGAGATTGGGCGACCCCCTCCAGGCTGTCTGTGCTCCCGCAAGCAATAAATGTCTGTAAGAACACCACATCGCGCGGCCAAAGATCTACAAGGTCTATAGAGCCAACCGAAAAAAAAAAAAAAAAAAAAAAAAAAAAAAAAAATATATATATATATATATATATATATATATATATATATATATATATAAATAAATATAGTTATATATATTTATATATAATTTCATAAATGTATCATCTTCCTCAATTGTCCAAGACAATCTTACTTTTAGCACATTACATTTTAAATTACTTCCTCTTGTGAGTACCACCAGATTATCTTAATAAGTTATAGACGGATCTATTCTGATTCTCGTTTATATCAGAAAAATAAACAAATCAGAACATTATTGGGATCTGTGCTTTATCATATTGGCCAAATTCTAGCAATCGTGCAATGATGTAAACTTTTTTTTTTTATGATTGAGTATATTTACTAACACATTTGCAACAAAAAGAAGCTATTACACTCAGCATCTTCCCTGGGATGAACTTAGCAGATATAAATTGTGAGTATTCATCAAGACTATGAATCAATGAGAAGGCAGGAATCATTTCTGCACGGTATTAAAATTCGGTCTGTAGAACAAAACATGAAAAAATGACAAAACCGGTCATAATTCTTCAACTCCAAACCTAACGTCCGGGAACCTTCAAATTATGCTTACATACCAGTTTTCATTTTCGAATTCAATCTGTCAATAATAATATAAATAATTTTAAAAATAAATTATAAATTATATAAAATATTAAAAAAATTTTTTAAAAAAAATGTCTGCGAGGCAAAAAAAACTTCCATTCGAATATATTTATATACTCTAAATATATTATATATTTATTATATTATAATCTAAAAATACTATATATTTATACTATATGAATATATTATATATTTATGCAATATTAAAATGTTATATTGTTATTTGTTATACAATTAAATATATTATATATTTATATTAAATAAATATACAACAATAAATAAATTGTTAAATTATCATATACAAAATTTAAAAAAATAAAAACAGATCATATTAACATAATTTAAAAAACTCATAATTTATAAAAAAATTCCACCAAAATTACATGAATCTTATGAACTACAACTAGATAATCTATTACATCGATAATGGAATTTAGACCATATTACATTCAGAAGTTCTTGTTATAAGTGGTGTTTTCGAGAAGCCGGAAAACGCACAAGGTGTGGGAGGTTCAATACTTGGACTTTTTATGAGAGGGGAAATACTGAAAACATAAAATTACTCCACCTTTTGAAATCCAAAATTATTTCTTCACTGGGCTGAGTAGGGAAATATTTACAAAGATTTTTAACAGTATTATATTTAGCTTGTTCCAAAGTCCGTAAATTAAGGCAGCTAAATATCATTTTGATCACTCATCTCATGATTGACATATTCTTGTTAGTTTAAAAGGGACGTGTAAGGATACAAAGACTGCAGATCGACACAAAGACATAATCTAAATTATTTTTAACTTTTCTGATTTCGATCTGACAATTCAGTGGCAATAAAAAATGTAAAAAGAAAATAATTTATACTCATTCACCAATGCTAAAAACATACCGTAATTACATATGGATTAATTATAGAAATTTTAGAATGAATAAAAAACACTTAATTTTAGAGCGATTTATCATCAATTTCCACGATTTGTTAAGGTTATATTTGGAATTCCGGTGTTAGCGACGGATATATAATTTTAATATTTTGGGAAAATTTGCGTTGAACATATATGTATTTAAGTGTAAATTTTAATTTGCCAAGAAAAAGGTATAAAAAAGAGAGTTTTGATCGCATTTAAGCGGTTTCGTCCCCCTCTGGGTCGGTGTAAAAATAAACTACTAAATAAAAATGGCACGAAAATTGTTTACATAGTAATATGCACTGATTTATAATGTATCGTAAATTATTACAATAATAACAGTATTATTTCAATCATCGCTTACTTGGCTATTTTATATTAAGAAATAAATTTCAAATGAAACTAGTATTATTTCAAATATTCAATCCAGACTATTGATGCACCAGTTGGAACACACACGAATCAAAGGAATGAGTAATGAGATAGTGTTGAATGTTGAATCCTGATGAAGCATTGGTATTCAGACATGAACCAGAAACTTTTAAACAAATGCCAAAGGAACAAATAAGAAAAAAAAAAACCTGTCATAAGAAAGAGAACTTCTTCACCTGGTCACGTACTTTCCAAATACATGACTCAATTGCAGGTTTCAACTCGGTCGCTAAGGTCTGTTAAACTCAGCATTGAAGGAATAATTTAATCTAGTGGATCTGTCTATACTTCGAACCATAGATTTTCATTTTGAGTTTTATAAGGCAAACTATTAAACTATAGAATTTTATAAAACGATCCCACAAAAAAAAAAAAAAAAAAATTGTAATTTAAAGATGTTATAAGGCATTTTGATAAATTTTATCGCAAGGTATGAAAAATCAAAAACAAAATTATAATGAAGCTTGACAACTCCAGATGTTAATTGCCTACACCACCAATCTATACCGACGTGCTAACTTCTCTGTCAAAATGAAAATATATATCCGTGAAAATATATATTTTCATAGGCTTTTCTATTTGCTAAAAAAAAAAAATTAAATTTTATTTAAACAAAAACTTTAACATACCTAGGAACATATTGAGAAAACTACAAATTTTCTTTAAAAGGTCTTTCATAACTTTTAACCAGTCTAAAATGGAAGAGTTAATTCCCGACATGAGATCTTAACACTTCATCTCTGAATTCCAACTGAATATATATATTGCATACCCAAAACTATCACACAGGCAGTTTTTTTTATATTTGTCAGCGCTCGAACTACCTAATTGGTTCTAGGAAGCGTCTGTCAAACCATTGTATACATCATGACAAAGCCCACTAATTTTCTCTCCAGAGAAAATTTAATATGCCAAGCCATGGATTTGAAAATGGTTTGCATTGCATTGTTAGCGTTCAGCGTATCCCACCAGGTTAACTCAGTTATCAGATTTCCGCTTGTTACCAAATTTTATTTTCACTGTTATTATTTTATACCTTGTCTCTGTTACTTGTATTCAAATCTTTTTTTTTCTTCTTTTTTTATAATTCAACTTCAAACCTATTTTTTATACTATATAATATTTTCCACGACATCAAAAATTTCGAACGATTTAATTTCGAATATTTAAGCATAAGTATCATAAAGCATGGACTGTGTGGTGGCCGATTAAAAATTTCGCATTACATTCCTCCTGTGATACCTTCCACACCCAAAAGAAAATGAAAACTTTTCTTTATTCAATGCATTAATTCACTTTCTGTATGTTTATATGCAAAGATGCTAGGAACTTTCTGTATTTTTACATGCACAGATGAATGGGACGGATTGTACTTGCAAGGGGTCGTAATGTGTGGAAGGCACCCGGGAACTACACCAAGGTTCAATATTCATGGGTGCCAACTTTCCTAACAAGCCATCAATGCGCTTAAGTAGATATGCAAGTACATTCCGTCGCTTACGACGAATAGGGTTGTTAGATATAAAAGTTATTTTATTTTTTATTAAATGAAATTTTATTTTAACGTTTTTAGGTTTTCAAGTATTGGCTATTTATAATCAATTACCAGTTGATCATGAACTTACAAATGATATGATAACAGATATCAACAAAAAGGTGAAAATACTTGAAATATAATGAAATATTTTTTCATTATTTTGACCACACAATTTTTCAAAATGTTCAATGGAATTCGTTGAGTTTTTTTAGCAATCAAACTTTAAAATCTGTCGTGCAGAACGCTCGAAAAAATCGTTAGAAACACTCAAACGGAAAGATTAAACAGATTTGATACAAGATTTCTTTAATATTTTGAGTTCCGAATGTTTCAATACAATCATAAAATCACAACGAATAATTTGGGCCATTTAACATGAAAATCGGTTGAGCCGTTCGCTCAAAAAATCGTTACATACCTACTAAGAGTCAAGCTGAACGCATTACCTTCCCTGTGGCTTCGCCGTAGTTGGATAATAACACTTATTTTGTGTATTCGGATTATTAGTGACCAGTTATAATGAGTCTCTTATTAATACAACTTAACAGCAAGTGCAACTTAAGAGCCAGGGACGTCCTTTAGTCTAATCTTAGGCTTAGAAACAGTGCTCTACCCAGGTCCCAATTACCGAAATGGTTCCTTTATTACCTCCCTCGAATTAGCTTCCGTAATTAAGGGATATAATATTTTTTCGCAAGAGGTAGAGTCAACTTATAAACAGCGAGCAAGCTTTTAAATCCAGACAGTTAACAACAATTAAGGGTCACTTGTTGAACAGGAACAAGAAGTGAAGGGTTTCATTATTACAATTTTGGTAAGTTTAACATTTAATATATAATAATAAAAGTATCATATCTTCGTGTATGGTTAAAGACTAATTCCTTCCTAGTCCCCAATGATGGTCTGTATGAATATTTTATTATGAATATGCTAGGAGAAAAAATACTTCTATGATAATCAAGTAATTTGGAGCATTTTTTTTATACCTTTATTATTATTATTAATGTATTTATTTTAATTTATTAAACCAGCTAACGTTTCAGAAACAGACACCATCAGGAATGATAATCATAAAATCACACCAGACCAAAGGTAGTATCTCACATCAACTTCCTAATATCTTAACTTGTAAGTTGGAATAATGTTGCCAACAGCTTTTATTTAAATTAAAAAATAAAAATGTGGTTTAAGTTTAACATAGGTGTTCACTTTGAATTTTCCCTTCAAAATTGGATCGCGCTCTAAAGGAATATTTTATGAAATAACGAATTGTTTGACGCTTTATTTCGTAACCTTGGTTTGAAAAGGTTCTAATTGCTCTAATCTTAATTTTAAGAAAAAAGAGTTTGAAAATTTGAAGTGCTATCACTTTTTTCGTTATCAATAAAATTTATCAATTTTATCCTTATTACTTTGCTTGATTTTAATTTAACTTTTGAAGTCTTATTATATTCAATATTCTCGTTCTTAAAAAAATTATGAAATTTAAGCAGGTTTTCATTACCGCGCTTCTGCAAATTTTAAATATCCCGCAAAAAAACAAAACCTTTTGATCTTTGCCACATGCCAAGATTAACAGCAGAAGTTGACTTAATAGAAGTATCAATATAAGGTAACTTAAGATTAAACTAACACACAACAAATATTTTTTTAAAAAACTTAAAATTGTTAAATTTGAATCCAGTCAAAATTTTTAAAATTCTGTTATGAAAATTTCCTTTAATCTTGTAATCACCCATACGAATCACCAGTGTCGGAAAAAAACTTGTCAATGTACACAAATTAAACAAAATTCTTCAGATAGAACTTTGCCACATTAGTAAAACTACTATTTCACAACAGGTCGCAGAGTTAGTTTATCTTGTGCGTTTGACAAAAGGGGGTCAGAAGCACCAATAATTGCAATGGAAATTCCATTTAGTTTCCTTTGAATCATGTTGTTTCCATTAAATAATATAACAGTAGAAATTATTAAGTTAATTTCTACTTTTATGTTACTACAATACATTGTTTCAGAACGTTTTGTTAACGTTTGGGTTTGGTGGGGTTTGGGTTAGGTTTGGAGGGTTGGTGAGAGGATGTTCGGCCGCATGCGTCTCCTTCCGGACGCGCTCGGCTTTCCATTTAGGATAATATATATACTTTTTAACTAGTGCGCAAATAAAATATTCTTTTCATAATAACATTTTTTTCTGCATTTCCTCGGTGATCTGCAATTTAAATTAAAAGTTATAGAGCTTTAAGGAGAAGACTTTCAGCAAGTTTTATCAAAATCGCTGGCGCCGTTTTCGAGAAAATTGTAAAAAAAAGTGTAAAATCGATGATATTAGGCGACACTTCCGGTTAGTCGATTTTGACGAAAAAGTTGCTGTAACATCCCAGGAATATACCTACCTTTAATGCGTAATTTTAGCTTCTTACGACATTTCGTTTTTGAGCAAGACCGTTCACACACAATTTTGTAAGACTTGGTTATTGTAGGACTCAGGAGACCTTAAAACGTCTATTTCCGTTGTAAACTTGAATTCGAAGCTTCCCTTTACTATATATTTCACGTATAGGTATAATATAGGGAATTAGGTATAGTAAGGGAAAGTAAAAAACAACCTAATAGATCGGTTACCATCTGGAATGGATTGAAATATATATGGTTTATTGCATAAGAATCAGGAAACTTCAGGAGCTCATTTTACAACTCAAGAGCAACAAAAAGGTTAATATGAACCATGATCCGATTCCTCACAGATAAGCATTAAAATTAAGTTATGTGTTTTTAGGTAAGTAATCTTTTTTGCTGAATAGGAAGCGATCACTCAAAAACTATTCAAGGTGATTAAGTTCCAATTTCACTATCGTAAATTCCCTTTCAGAAATATAGTTTGGCTGAAATAAATCCACTGTAAGGAGACTTTCGACGGGACCAAGCATTTTATTTTATTTTTAAGGTCGCGCTTTACTTGTGAATGCTTTTCTCTGCCCCCTGCCGGACTACCCATATCCCGCTTTTAGGAAAACTTCTTCTTTTATTAAGCTTTTATTTAGTTTACAATAAGTTGGAGATTCTTTTAGGATTGATCTCGAATTGTTACCTGATATGCCAAAAAGTGTGTTGTGGACTATAGGTTTTCCCTACAAAGAAATGTTTTTGCGAGTAAAATTTATTAAATTCGCTTCGCTTGTAAGTTTTTAGAATTTTCTATAATATTGTAACTTAAAGTTTAAAAATAATACAGCTGGATGGTATATCAATATAATATAGGCGTATATCATGGCATATCAATATAGATGGTATATCGGATAGATGGTATATCTTGATGGTACACATACATCTGAATAGAACGGAGTATAGCCAGTTCATTGCACTATAAATGAATCCATTAACAGGTCACTTACTGAACCCGGCATTGCATAATAGACGACATCCCGGGCAGTTGCAGAGCCGAGCCGCTGACGTAGAGGCTCGCTCCGCCCATAAAGTTTGTCCGGCTTCATTAAAACTACAGCCACGGGCGGGTGAATTCGTTTTATCTGGGCCCGCGCTTCTGCATCGGTCAACAGTAGTGTCCGCTATATTTAGTTACAGAAAGTTTATCTCCATAGTTCATTCGTCATTAAAATAACGCTTTTTAAATTAAAAAAAAAATAAATAAAACGTGAAATAGAAAAGGAATCGAAATTTGAATCAAAATCCTCTCTGAAAAACAAAAATTAAAACCAAGTTCGATGCCTTGACGATTGAAGACAAAAATATATCTTTGACTTCGAAGAATAGTGCCTTAATAGAAAAAGGTTGAATTTTACAAGAAAGTCAGTTAAATAAAGTGTGCTCATTTAGGTTTACCGCTGTCCCTCAATCCATAAAAACATCCAAACATCCATTAAACATCAGTAACGTATCTACCTGTTTTTTAAAAAAAAGTTGATCCTCATTTTTTGATCATTGATGGATTAAGGCAGTTTTTCATTTAAAAAAAAAAACGAACAGTAATAGCTACTTTAGAGTTTATGCATACAATAATAAAAATAAAGCTTGTTTACTAACAATGGGGGACTACGGACGTGGCATCACCGATTTCAATGAAGCTTTTTTGGGGAGCACTAGGTCGAAAAATATTAGACATGTGGCCGGGTTCATTGGTTCGTTGGGTTCTTTGGTTCATTGGGTTCTTTGGTTCATTGGGTTCTTGCCAATGTGCCCTAGGAGCCGAAAAAAAATGTTATGTAATTTCAAGAATTTTTCATATTATTGTATTCTGCCTTTGCTCTGAATGGGATTCAATATTCTCATATAATAATCGATTTTTTTAATTAGTAAAAAATATTACCGATTGTGTTAAATGAGTTTAAATGTACAAAATACGCTTCCTGTAAAATAGGCCAAACAATTTTTTTTAAAGAAAAAAGCAAGTCAGATTCGACCTTTAAAACTCTCAAATAAGAATTTCCATGGAAATCAAAATGTAGAAATTTTTAGACTTGATTTTGCTGGAGGATTATTTTTCCTGCCGATGTCCGCCGTTTGCCTTTGCATTCGTAACTTCTCAGGATTTTATCCAAATTCAACGTCACTACAACCGCGGGAAAGCTAAATTTCTGATGTCTAACCCATACCAATAACTTTTAGATTATATGCCTATACAAAGGAGAAAAAGTAGATTAATATAAAAAATCCAGAAACGTTTCATTTTATATCTCCGGTTCTGATTTGTTTACGGAGGTCGGGTTTGTACCTTTTGTTGTAGTATATAAAGCCCTAAGTCACTCCCACGTTTTTGTATGAATCGGTGGAGTCTTGTTGAAGTTATCGCAATTTATATGATTTTCGAACAAAAATCTTAATAAATCAGCTTTGCTTCACCCTAAAAAAAATGTTTTACCCCACTTTGTTAAGTTGCGCAGTGGTCTGAACTCTCCCGTTATGGTGCGAAAAATCCTACAGTGCTTGTAATTCGAAATCGCGACACCAATTGTGATTTAATTTTGTTAGATTCTAGTTTTTAAAAATAGATTATTTAATGTGTTAAATTACAAAATAATATTTTTAACATAAATAATGATGTATTAAATTATTCAGACAAAAACAAAATATTGACAGGCACCTTTTGGCTAGCTAATTGACAAAAGAATAATATTATTAAAACGTTAAACATATAAAGTTACTCTCAAATCAATTTGAAGAAAGTTCTCGTCCACTCAGACCGGTCCTCTGCGGTTCTTCTCTATCACGCACGCCCAGGAATCTAAGTTCAACCTCAATATCGTCTAGCCATCGTGTCTAGGCCTGCCTCTTCCTCTTTATCCATCTGGACGCCCTTCCGTAATGTGCTTTGGGAGTTTATTTTGATTCATATGATGCACATAACCCAACCATCTTATTTCTCCCTTTTTAATACAAGGAACTATATAAACTATATAACTATTATAGTTTCTATTAAGAAACTATAAATGGTTCCCCTTCTAGGTCCTTAAGTTCTATGTTTGTCTTTACTTAGAAACGATTTCCTTCTTTGGGTGGGCCATATATTCTTCTTTGAATCTTTCTCTCCCATGTACTCCGTAACCTCTCTTGCTGCTTGGTTAGGATACATGGCTCACTACCATACATTACAACTGGACGCAGGACCGTCTTATATACCCTTATTTTGAGATTTCGAGGTATATCTCGGTTTTGAAAAATATTCCTTAAGCGATCAATGCCATTTTTTTCCATTCCCTATTTTTATAATAGCTAAACTATAAGTCATGTTTTATTGATGTAAATATTGAAACTAAAAATCTGGCATTTATTCTCAAAGAAATATAAGTCACTGAAACCGTTCCAAGATCAAAAAAGCAAATAATCATAAAACGCTTTAAGGTGACATTACTATACAAGCCAGGTAATAGAGATATTTCAGCTATAGCATGTTCTTCTAGTGCATATTATTTCCTCTTCCACCTTAATTCTAATGAATCATGGATATGGGTTAGTGCAAAATTTTAGGAAATCTGAAATAATTTTTGTTTTTTTGAGCTCCGTTTTCAAAGGATCTCTTGTTATGTTACAATACTGAACTTTATTCCTTATTGCATATTTATATTCGGCGAAGAACACATCTTTTTACTATTTTCTCATTTCCCTTAATCCAGTGTCCGGCAGACCCAAACCTAAACATAAGAACAGAACTCATCAGTTTTTCACACATTTTTCTCTTTCAGCATCGAGAATTTTATACTTTTCAAATCTCGTATTTCACTAATTCAGAAAAGGAAAGTGATCAATGTTACTCCAAAATCTTTAAAGGCTCCAAACAGATTTTTCTGAAGATAGGCCTGTATAACTTTCTTTTTTTTTTTTTTTTTTACTACAATCACGTAGAACACTTTCTGTTCTAAAAGCATTTGTTATTATAACGACTTTAGATTAATCTTAAAAGTTTTAGTTTCGAACTAAGGAATATTTAACTTCTTATACTTAAATATCAAGAATTGACAGAAAAAACATTCACTTCACTATGATAAGTTTCCAGTTATTGGAAAAATCAAATTCAAGTTGTTCAACTGACACCCTAGAGGATAGGCCCTGTTTAGAAAGTTAACCGAAGACGTCAGACTAAGACAGCCAGAGTGGCACTAGCTAACCGAATATCCTCGTATTTCCTCCAATATCATTGTTTGGACTCACTTCACGTAGCCCAGTCCCCATGACACTCTCGCTTCCCTGCGGCACTTTATATTTCTCCACTCTATCTTTCCTGGCTGTTGGCAACTTCTTCTTTTCTCCCTTTTATAGAAACAGAGATCAGTGAATCAACAGGGCTTCTAGTGTTTTTTATCATCTTTCTTCAACATTGCTCAACACAAAACAATTGCGATTTTCATTTACTGAAACCTTTCTGATTCGTATGACCATCTCGAATAAAATCAGGCAATATCAATACAGAATTATGTTTTAAATATTGTCGCCAATCGATGCCTATCGATATTCACTGAAATGGAGACAATTAAAGTATGAGTAATTGCAACAAAAAATGGATACAAACTAAAATTTTCCTTCCAAAATAGAAATTATTACAATAAATACCTCTTCATGAATTAATTTTGACCATTTCCGAAGCTTCAAGCAACCCGTATCATATAAATAAATGTAAATTACTAACGTGTGCTGGTAAGTTTGTATAAAAATTAATTTTCTGGTTACAATAGCTGACCATTATTAGCTAATTAAACACACTCCTTTATTAAAAGGAGTCTTGTAGGGAATGATAAAGTATAAAAATACTCCAAGGAATTTTAGCAAAAAGAATTTTTTTGGAGATAGATTTTAGAAAATTTGTAGGAAGTGAAAAAAATTGTGGGACTAATATAAAACCTGTTAGAAGTGTCTTTAAAATGATTTCATTTTCTATCCGGATATTATCGTAGGTGGAAGGACCCTGAAGCCAACAATAATTTTCTCACTAATGAAAAAATTCATAAAGTGTAACATAAAAGAAGTTAGCAGCCTGTGACACAAATAGGGTATGAGAATTGACGTCATAAATATTTTTCAATTATAAATCTGATCAACTTTTTATCCTCAAATTAGGGGTATATGTAGAGAACATGCTGTTTTATCCCACCAAAAAATTTAACTTCCTGTGACAAATAGTCTAGGCATAGTACCTCTGTGACATAAAATAACCCATATATTTGAAATGACCCATATAAAACAACATTAGAAAATGGTGAAAATATAAACATGTTTTTAATATTTGAAGTTATAAGTGGTATATAAATTTTGTGAAGACAAAAGTTAAAACTATATACTGTAAATTAGACATTATATGTTCTTTAATGAAACACCATCCTGTTCTTAAAATAATATTTTAAATTAGTGTAAGAAATATTTTATTTGAATCCATGTAAATAACATTCTTCCTTTGGCAATTAATTGGAAACATAATAAAGAATATTAAGCTAAAAATAATTTTAGTTTCAATAACAATTGCAATAGCAATATATATTACTGTATAACCTCTTGAAGGTCCTAATGGAGTAAGTACAGGTTTGGGTATTGTCAGTGTCTCCATAGAAGAGCATAGGAAACGGCGTAGTACGAACAAAGGTATCTGGGACTAAGCAAATTACCCTGTCTTAAAAACTTTGGATTAAATATAGAGAGGATTTGAGAAAAAATAATTTTAATTACAGATATTCAACAAATCAACGACTCCTTAAAATTAAACTACGATACAGAAAAATGAGACACTCCAAGAACCTATTTGTAAATATGAACTCGTACATATTAACCACTATTCATGTTTTTAATTTTCAGAAGAGGTTAGGAAAAAGAAATTATAAACAGAAATTATTAAAGAAAATCGATAAAGCACAAGCTGTCTGAATTAAATAACCTTCCTAAAATCTTTCGTAAATTGTTTAAAATGTATTTTTAAATGTTGTTATTAATAATTAAAATATATATATATATATATATATATATATATATATATATATATACATATATAAGATAGGTAGAGGTGGAGAAGGCTGGTTAAGGCGGCCAAAGATCTACAAGGTCTGTAGAGCCAACCGAAAAAAAAAAAAAAAAATATATATATATATATATATATATATATATATATATATATATATATATATATATATATATATTGAAACTAGTTCTGTATTAATACTTCTTATTATGTATTTTTATTATTTTGCATAAGGCGTGTCTTAATCCCAAATTATTTCTATGATTTAAAGGCAACGGATAAAAACATTTAAATTGATAGGAACTATGCTAACATCTATCTATATTGTTACATACTTTTTTGTTTTATTGGTTGTTCTATAATTTTCAAGGTTTTATTACTAAAATTTGAGTGGAAGTTTTATTAAAACCAATAAATATTAGAATCATAAAAAGTTTGTTGGAATAATTATTCACATTAAAAAATATTGAAATTTAAAGTTGTTTATTAAATAAAATGAAATAATACTTACCGAAGATTTGTAGCAGAGCTAATTGATATTTATTTTAAGTAGACAATAGTTAAACCTCTAAAAATCATTATTGGAGTTAACACATTGTTGAGAAAGAAAGTACATTGCATGGGCCACTTTTTAAAAAATTTATTTATGATATTTACTAAAAATAAATGATAAAAATTGCTTATTGTAAAAAAAAATTGGCTTCTTATCATCGGTATCTAATCTGTTTATAAAATGGATAAGCAAACCCAAGATGATTGAATCAAAGTTTTTCATTTGAAGTCTCCTATTAAATATCTTGTCGTTTTAATGTAGTATAAATCAGTTTTTTTTACCAAAAGATATAGCCAAGGAAATTAATTTATCATGAGGAAAAAGTAATAATGTAAAATAGAAAAAAAAATTTAATAAGATACATTTACAAATTTTGTATTCCGATAAGAAAATAATTGGTTTGAAATAATCGTATTAAACGTTTAACAAATTAAAATTATAGTATCAACGCAATTATTATTTATGTAATTTTTTAGATTCATATGTATACAATATCGAAGCTACTCTTCTCAAAGGTAAGAATCTCCTCAACTATTGGCCGGCATTTTCCTCCGTCATCCTTCTTGAATCCTTCAGAACACGTTGAACAAGGTGCGACTATGGCTTCCTTGGTCTGAAACGGCGACAGTACAGTTGCTCCTTTCTTCTTGGACTTCTTTGTCGTCGCTGTGGTCGTACACTCAACAATCGTCGTAAGGCTTGGTATAGTGGTTGCGAAAGGTGTGGTCGACAATTCCGTGGTTGTGGCTGTCCTCAAAGACCTCTCTTCCGAATGAGGCACAATGAGGAGAATTGCGATCACTAAACTAACCCATGCGGACATCTTGGGCATACTAGATTCTGAGGCAAGATCGCAAAATATTTAAGGATCTGAGCTGGAACCCAGGGTCAGTTTACACGATTAGATATTTTAAGATTATGGGGTTAGAAGGTGACTTACGCGTCACCACGATGCAGTGTTCTTTAATGTCCTCTACGTGGAGAATAAAACAAAACATCTCAAAAGATATGTTATTTTATTTTTCTAAAATTAATTATATTATATCACGCCGGAGAACAAAAAAATATTTTTTTTCTTGCGGCGTAGCTATTTGGTGTGAATTCATCAATGCACGATGCATAGTTAGTTTGTTCAAATTGACTCTTATTTTGTTTAAAAAAGTTAGTTACAGTATATATTGCCTTTATTTCAAAAACCAGAGTCAATTCGGCAAATCTGATATTTTTCTCGAATTTAGGAGACTGAAACTATCAAGATTTCACTTGAAACCCTCCGCCGCAAAATCATTGTTGCCCGAAAAAAAAATTAAAAAAACTTTATTTTCTTTCGTTTAATATAAGAGTATATATTGCCTTTATTTCAAAAAGAGGAGTAATTTCAGCAAATCCAAAAATTTTCTTGTATTTAGAAAACTGAAATTCTCCAGAATCGACTATGAAACTGCGCCATAAACCCATTGTTGTCCGAAAACCCCTTCAAAAAACCGTTAGTTTTTCTTTCAATTTAAGAGTGTTACTGCCTTTATTTCAAAAAGTAGAGTCAATTTGGCAAATCTGATATTTTTCTAGTATTTATAGTAGGCAGTATCCAGAAGCGATTATGAAACCCTGCGCCGCAAAATTGTTATAAATTATAATATAATAAGTTATAAATTATAACACTGTTGCCCTGTGTTATATTCTGCATGTCACAATATATACAGTGAAATGGGTCTACTTGGTCTCATAAGGTATTTTAAGCTCAAAAGAAAAGTGTATTCAGACTCAAAATAAATAAATAAAAGTAAATAAAAATCATAATATTAATTAGTTTGTATTTAGTTTGTAAGTTCTCTAAAGCATATTTTCTCAAAGTTTTTATATCCGCATATCATCAAAAAATCAAAAAATGTTTTGTGGTCCATCAACATTGGAATACATTTAAAAATATAAGGGCATGGAGCCCATGGTATAAACAGCAATATCACAGAAGGACTGGTGCGCTATTGTTGAAATAATTGTCGAAATATAACTTCACTTCAAATGTTGTTTTAGGTAAACTATGCTCTCCTCCTTTAATGAAACAATTTCCGGCGACTAGATTAAATAGTATTTTATTCATTTTCAGAAAAGACTTATTAACTCATTGTTAGCATTTGGAACTGTATAGATTTTAAATTTTAAATTACTTGGAATCCAATATAATCGTTTAAAAATGGATGCTAGTTATTTTTTAACATCAGATAATTTTATGGACCACTCCAGAATGTCAGCAGGCCACCGATCTAGAAATTTTCATTAGGCTGCAATATTGTTTATTTTAATAGCCGCTATTTGTTGATCAAAAATCTTCCCGTAAACATTCAAGTTAATTTGCAGGTCCAGAACGTTTCCTCTCTAATTAGGGAACGATAAATTATTTGCTACTTCTATAATTTTGTTTTATTGAAAACTAGTTTCGAATGTTATACATTCATCTTCAGTTCTAAAAACACACAAAAATTCAAAAAAAAGCAATTCAAAATATAGTTTGGTACTATTATATATATATATATATATATATATATATATATATTAAATTAATTAATAATAATTTATGAATTATTAATTTAATTAAGACAAGAAATCAAATGCACGTTGGTACTCACCAAGGTTTATATGAAAACTATATATTATATCAAACAGAAAAGTTTTTACTGGATTCCTGCATTGAACTAACAATAAAAGAAAGATAGGTAAAATGTTTATAGGTAAACGGTTTAAGGGTCGGGGTTTTTCCAGTAATGCCGGTGAGTAATTGCTGTTTCTGTTATAGATGGTAATAAATTTAAGTTTAGACTAGTGGAGATATTTATTTGGTCATTTATTGGGATTGGATTGGAAGGATTTTTTTATTTCAAGTGCTTCATTTATATTTAATTTCAACGTGATGTATTATCTTAACTCCTGAGTCTTTGATGAATTTATGGGTTTTTTTCTTTTAAATAAATTGCAAAGTTGGAATTCTCTGTCTTATTATTATATGCACGTATATGTATGTTCCTTTAATCTATGATTTAGCGATCTTCCAGTGTTTTCCGTGTTTTTGGCTGCCTAATCATTACAATTTAGTTCGTATACTCCGCTTTTTTGGAAAGGATCTATTTTGTCTTTAGGAGAAGAGAAATATGAGGATAGATTTTTTTTAGGGACTAATCTTCCCTCAAAATTGACGACAGTTATGCATCGGTCAAAATAATAAAATTTTAGATAATAAATTATTATAACAACTAATAGGGGTGACGGTTTTAATCCCACAAACGGTTTTAATCACTGGGAAAAAATACAAGACCTAATATTTATTGATATAGTTCACTTTGGAATAATAAAAAAACATTGGATGTAGATTGCAGCCAGCTACATAGCTCGTATTTTTATGGTTATTCCTTCCCTAATAACTTTAATAAATGAAGTTAATAATTTTTTATAAATAATACCTTAATAAACGTTATCCTAAACTTAATCTAGTAAAGTTGGTACTGTAAACTTCCTTCAAGGGGTCGTCATGACAACAATTACGTACTCCTACCTACCATCGTATGTACGCACACAATCTTCTTATTATATAGAAAATGCATTATACCTGCACTAAGGCAAGGTATTATCATGAACATCGTCAAATAAAACCAGGCATGCGTATCAATGTTTTAGTATAACAGTGATTTAAAATATTTATATATTTTATGTAAAAAAAGTTTTACATTTTTTTTTATATCACACTATATTTTTTGTTAATTATTAAAGCTATATATCTTTAATAATTAATAAAAATTATAATGTGATATAAAAGCAAATGTAAAACTTTCTGTTTTTTTCGTTGTATTTTTGTTTACTGATTAATACACGATTCGTAAATCCAAAAATCATGTTTTTATTTGATCATCGTGTTTATTTGTAGCATATTTTTTTTTTTTTTACAGAACCAGTTCCGCTTAAAAACAGACTTGTCAAATGGTTTTCCAGTAACCATTCCATCTTTCAAGCAAAAAAAAAACAAAAAAAAATATAAAAACATTAAAACAGGAGAAGTGGTTAGTATTATAAATTTTCAGAAAAATATGTAATTTAATCATTGACTAAAGAATAGGAATATATAAACGTAATTTTTCCTTCTAACACAATATGTAAAGTAATTTTTCTTTATATTATATACCTTAAAGCAAATTATGTTAAATTTCCAATAAACGTTTTTATTTCGGTTGTCGATCGTCCGTCTCACTGCACGCCTGTCAGTGTTAATACATATTTCTATTCAGATCACGAAGTTTAAAAGTCCCAAGGTAATATTTTTTTTATTCAGTATGTTATTACAAACACGCAAAGTAAATGTATGATTAAAAAACTTGACAGTACCTTATTGATAGCCTCATAGCTACTTTAGGTAATTTTTAATTTAATTAATCATTATTTATTGATATTTAATTATATTATTCAATATTTGCCAATTTACATTAAACATTTAAAAACAAAAAGTGGTATAAATCTGGACTTTTAACAATACCAATTAAAACTGCTGATTCAGTGCATTCAAAATACATTATTTTTTATCATTTCATGATAAATTCGTATCAGTATAATATTATCCAGAAAATTGGGCAGCTTAGTGAATAAAACACAGGAGAAAGAATTTATTATGAAAGTAGTACTGTCCAACTATATGGGGTTGATATAAACACAGCATACTATTAACATCATATAGAATTATATGTAACCAATAAATATACAGCATTATTTCAATACCCATAATACATTATAAGAATAAATGTTTTTTTTCCAACTGCCAGGTCACGGCAAGAGTTTGACTTCAGCTGGAAATTTATTTTCTGTTACATACATCTATGAGGCGTGGAGTGACCCTGGAGTTGGGAGACCATTATTACTATAAAACGGGAAAGAACTTTATGTTATAGGATGAATAAATAATAAATTTACTTGATTTTTAGAATTCAGGATATATATAAAAACCCAACATACATCACACATCCATTTATTTCTTAATTCGCTCTACGCCGTTTCGGACATATTTTTTGCATTATCGAATTTCTTATCTCTTATAAACTACGATATTAAAATATTACCATACATTTTCTATTATTAAAGAATTACAAGTAGGCATATTTTATTTCATTTTATGTAGAGCCTTTACTAAAACTAATGTTTAATTTTAACAGTTACTATATCATTATCTTATACTATGTATATTCTACATGAAAGAGATTTTTTTAAATACATTTATTATTTCTGTTTTTGAAAATTAGCCAATTTTATCGTATCACTATAATTTCTTCTATTATTTATACATACATGTTTTTGTTATTTTCTTGTCCATTCCTCGCTTTCCTCCCTCTCTTCCAATCCCTCCCCTTGATTTTCAGGTGTGTTGTATATATTGCTCTCTCGTGAAAAATCCAAGTATAAGTTCTATAACTAAGTAATATAAGTTTTCAATCTCTCGCCACTTATGCGTTTTCCGGAATCTTGAAAAAAACGCTATAAAAAAGTACCCTTTTCAGATTTTCCTCAGCAACTCGCTCTCAATAAATGTTATTTAAAAAGTTGAAACTACCAATTTTGCTAGCGGTTAATTTCCTGTAAGTTTTATATGTAATATGTTGGAAAATTCGAAACAGTTACGGATGTACCCAAAAAAAAAAAAGAAAAAAAATAAAGAAAATAAAGAAAAAAAAGAAAGAAAAGCTAGAGATAGTTCAGTTCAGGTTTAACTATTTTTTTAATGTGAAATTTGTGTGTGATTGTTTCCGAAAAAGCACTAATTGAATTCAATTGGACTACCGAAGATATGCCCTTCTCTTCGTTTTATTTTTATGGTTCTTTTGAAAATAATTTTAATAATTTTATTTTTCATTTTAATTGTTTATTTAACAGCTTCGTTCGAAAAAAAATCATTCAAGTGACGTAACTTTAAATTCGCTTTGACGTTAAATTGTTCCTTGTAGAAATTGGTTAACGACGTAACTTACAACAGAGAGGCGTAAAACGGGGACTGCCTTATTTACGAAATTTTATTTTTGTGAATGATGCTATTATGCTGTTCATGTGAAATTCTTTGTTGGCTACTTTACTTTTAGCTGATAACCAAATAATAATTCTATAACTTTGGTTGAAACGCAATATGGTGTAGACACCGAGGTTAGGACCATTGTCGCGTTTATATGGCCCGCTGGATTGAAATGGACAAGGACAGAGATCGCCCATGACATATCAATTAGCTGCAGCATCTGTAATTATTTCTTCCTGTATAATGAAACGGTTAGCGCTTGAGCATAAATGGATGACATCCTTTTAAAGCTTGAAGTTAACCAGCAATGCAAATAGCGTCTCTGTTTTAGTAACTACTGTTTCCACATTCCAGCTATGAATGAGCTAGCATTCGTATTCATATATATTTAGGCTTGCAATGTGGATTGAAACGTCGGCTTTCAATAATTACTATAGTTTATAATATTGAATTTACCATGCTGTTAAGTGATCTTATGCGATACATTGTTGGTATTAAAATATTGATTATTTTAGTTAAAAGGTTTCTGTTTTTCCCTATTGCAGTAATCCTGCATTGGGTGCGCATATTTATGCTCAAACCTTCTCACGACACAGCGTGTGTTAAATTTACATATTAACATTCCATATTAAAGGTTATAATACAAATACCTTATAATATCGTACAATATATATTTTACAAACGACAGTAATACATTATATATGCATTTTTAAAGAAATAACATATATTTTTTTAAAAATGCATATAAATAAAAATAATAAAAAATTAAATAAGATAATAATAAATAAAAAAGTATATATAAATAAATAAAGTTAAAGAGTAAAAAGTAATAATCATAACGAAGAATATAGCATACAATGAATTATTTATATGTACATATTAATAAAATAGTAATATTTACAATTAATAAAATTAAAGACTAGAACATATTTATTTATCTAATTCCAAGTAGTCAATCCGATCCACAAATGCATCAAAATTATTTTTCTATGAGTATCTTTTTTGAAGACGGCCTCTGATCTTTGTTGAAGAGGGTTGCAGTGATCAGTTTTTTTCTGTGCCTATCCAATTTAACACAATTATATAAAATATAAATGATATTATAATATATTTCAATTATATATAATATAAAATGATCTTTCACTTTTTCTGTGATACTTACAAATTTAGTCATCAATTAGTCCGAATCTCAACAAATAGCCTTTGGCTCCTCCAAGTCGGCTCAAAAATTGAGTTAGATTCAGAGTCGGCTCGGTTTTCTGGCTCCATAGGCGAAAACAATATCCACGCCTCTGAAACCTTAAAATTTATTTATCTTCTTGTACTCGAAGCACTGAATAATAATAGAAAAATAACAATAAAGACTAAGCGGGTTCGTTCAAAGACACTTCTCACTGTACAAACGCATGTTGACGTCAATTCGGACGGAGGGGGCGGGAAAACAGCTTTGCAGTTGTTGAAATTGTTATTGACATTTTACAATATCAAAAACGCCCTTCAGTCGCTTCGACTTAGTCTTACGAAAACTTGTTGGGCGCAGTCACACGTACGTTTTTGTTAATTTTGATAAACTGTAGATTAAAAAAAAATAATAATAAATCGCCTACTATTTGGCTCAAATGATTTTTCTGTTCCTGAACGTTTCCACCTTAGGCGGCTTTCTGGGTTGTCTTTGTGGACGAGGTGGTCCTGGTTTGATTGTAAGACAACTACGCTTAATTAAAATCCAACTTTTTTGAAGAATGATAAAAAAACAAAAATAATAATAAAATAAGTTCAATAAAAACAAAATAAAAATTACCTGATTGTTACAAGATTGTAACAAGTTCCTTGCAATATATGATTCGAAATCAAGCTGCAGAATTTCGCTTTCATTTGCTATATTGTAAAGTTTTCAAGATTTTCACTGTCAATCATGTTTTTGAACAGAGGCCACCACCATTTTTTTCTTCGAAATTGTATTTTGCAGTTTGCAACTCCATTATCATGCTAGTTTACACTCCTTCCATGAATTTTCTGTATTTGGCAAATTATATTAGGTTGGGTTACAAGTTCTTCTTGTTTCATTTTTCGTGTAGCGATTTACATTTTTTATTGGCTCAGCACCAACATTATTATTTACTGCGATGACTGCAGAATTTTAGTTCCACCTTACTAACCAAATTTCATTGATATCATTAATTGCATAATCATAATATGATTATATATTGTTATATATGATATAATATTGTAATATTAAAAATGTCAAAGAATATAAGATGCTCCATTAAGTCAGAAACCAGGTGTACGAAATCAAAAACAATCTGTGCTGCAAGACCTAAGTAAGTTTTTTTTGTTTTTTTACTTCCCCTTTAGGGTTGAAATTTAAATAAATACCTGTCAGAATTACATATGCACCATACTTTGAATCCAAATTGTACTAGTTTTCATTTTATGAACATTTTTGCTGACTATCTTTCAGAATAAGGTACCATCTGTCCATATTTTAGAAAATCCTACTTTTAGAAAATTCAGTAAACCTGAACTTCTTCCTGTATAATCACACGTTTCTACGTATTTAAGAAGCCCATGTTTCTTAGGTTCGGTGCACGGCTAGGTAACATAATGTTTCTTGACTAACACATCTGTTGTAGTCAGCATCTACCAAGTTTTCTCTAACCAAATCAAAGGTCAGACACAATATAGAGAACCCCAACGGGCCCAAAATTTAGGAGGTCAATGACTTATCCACTAAGCTACTGCTCTCCATAAGTTAATTCGATTTTTGATAAAATAACAAAAATTAATATTGTGGTTCGTTATTGTGGGTATTCATACTAGCCTGGTTCAATGGTTTCGTTGAAAGCCTATACGGTTGCTGAATTCCTTCATTTGCTGAATTTGATATACAATAATTTTTCGAGAACATCTGTCCCCTTGGATTAATAAGCTATATATTTTTTCTTGAGAAAAGCAAAATTCGTTAAAACCTGTTTTACAATATGTTGAGTTACTATGTCATATTTGTATGCTTATTTTATAGAAATTTTGTAAGGACAGTAACGTATACCTTTCCTTAAATAAATAATATATTGAGCAAGCCCAGTGGAGGGGAGGAGCGGGTTTAACTGTATTTAATTTTGAGCGATAAGGCAGACCAAAGAGCCCCTATGGGTTCAAAGTACAGGATAAATAGAAAAACTTTTACACAATTTTGAACAATGTTAATAAACCTCAAAACTATAACCTTCTAATCTATTAAGCATGTGATCATTAAAATAACTGTACCTTCACAATCTTTTACATTAATTGTCTACCATGGCAGGACAATCTCATTAAGTAATGGTTAGTTGGATCGTATGCTGTTGGTTTGTAATAATAGGCCAGTCTGTTGGTGGGTTGGAAATAAAAATGACGAGACGGCTAAAATGGACTTCAGGGCTTTGTTTGGACTAATTAAGAGCTAAACATACTAAAAGTCCCCGAATCTAGAAGCAGCGGCAAAGAGAGGAAAGAGGAGTTAGGTTATTTCGGTTTTTCGTTTATGTATCCAAAATGTTTGGTCCTAACTTAAAGCATTAAAGGCAAGAAATGAAGATCATTAAATTTCCTAAAAGAATGTTTCAAACAACAATTTGAAAAAAATAAGTCATTTTTGACTCCATACATTGAATATACTTTTCTTTTTATCGTCTTTGCCGTTTGTTTCTTTTGCGCATATTTCTTAAACTATTACCGATACAAAATAATTAATTGGAACATTCTTCTAGAAAATTTGTAGTTCTTCAATTTTTTGCGTATAATGTTTCAATATAGGACCAACCATTTACTAGGTTTAAAAGAAAGACCGAAAAACATGCCCTTCTCCTCCTCCTATCTTTGCACTGCTTCTAGATCCAGAGATGTGTAGTATATCTTTTCTACACTCCCCTTTCGAGCATTCATTGATTGGACTAGAAAGGTTATTTGGTTTATGCAAATTATATTTGGATTCTTTCTATAGTTGCCTTTACATTTATTGTTGTCGTTATCTGTTCAAACAAAGATAGCCAGAACTGAGCTATATTTTCATTGAGCGCTGGCACATGCCTCTCGTTTATTTCATTTTATGGCACTCTTTACCAGAAACAAGCGTAATTTTATGTAATTAGGGATTGATAAATTATTTGCCACTTCTATAAATTTGTTTTATTGAAAACTAGTTTCGAATGTTATACATTCATACTCAGTTCTAAAAACACAAAAAAATTCAAAAATAAGCAATTCAAAATATAGTTGGTATTATTATACATATAAAATTATATTAATTAGTATTATAAAAGATTTATGAATTGTGAATTTAATTAAGACAAGAAATCAAATACATGTTGGTACTCACCAAGGTTTAAATGGATTATATCAAACAGAAAAGTTTGTACTTGTTTCTTCTCGCATTGTACTGGCAATGGACAGGATGTTTTTAGTTATACGGTTTAAGGGTCAGGGTTTTCCCAGTAAGGCCGGTGATTAATTTTTATGCCATGGACTTTAATTTCATTGAGTTGTTTGACTTGGAAAAGGCTCTATACTTCTAATTTACTGCATAAACCTAATATATATGACTTTTACGAGGGATATTTGGCGATACGGAGTAGAGCTGAGAGACAACATGAAACGTACAAATTCCTCCCTATCCTATCCTGAAAATCTTCAATAAATCTTATTATATACCTAAAAAATAAATTATTCATAAGAAACATGACCTATCCCATACCTTGTAGATTTGGTCCAAAATTGGTGAGCTGGAAATAAAATTGTACATCCTTTAATTTCAAAGTATATTCCAGCACGAACCCATTGTTTCGTAACACGTCTTCCAGATGTATTACCTATAATCATCCGAAGTATCGCAAAAGAAAATGGTATTGAATCCTTGTGAACAGGATCATTCAATCACTTTAGTGCTGTCAATGGGTTGTTCTTTCGCAAGTCATTGTGTAAAGCTTATTTGTTATATTGTAAAAATAAAGTTGTGAATTTCCAATAAACATTATTATTAAAAAATGTAAATATATTTTTAGTGATTTTTTTCTGATTTCGTTGACATGATAGATAATTTTCTTAGAATAAAACAGCCAATAGATCACAAGATTTCTATTTTATTTCAAATTAGTCCGACGTTTCCGCTATCATGCTTCATTTTGAAGTATATAGAAAACATAATTCATCAGTAAATATTTACATTTAAACATTATAATATTGGACAAAATATTTATGTTATTTAAATAATTCCATATTTAACCAAATAATTCATTTATAAGCTATCTAATAGGTAGCGCACCGTTTTTTTTTTTTTTTTTGTTCACATACATGTCATATGTTATATAATTCGTTTCGTTTTGTTTTTTTATGGTAAAATATTATAGAATATTCATTGAACTATTTTCAATATATTGATCTAAGATAGGGGTCGGCAACCTTTGGTGACAAAGAGCCAAATCTATATCGAAAAAAAACAACAAAAAAAAACATAGAAGTGCCTATTTTATCTTATTCTGTGGCACTTTGAATGTTATGTGTAGAGGGATAAAATGCCTTAAAAAAATCGTATCTAAAATTTGGAATGGTTTTTTATTGAAATATTTAATATTCAGAGAGTTACAACATTTTCTAAAAGAGCCGCATGCGGCTCCGGAGCCGCAGGTTGCCGACCCCTGATCTAAGGGGTTCAAAATTTAACGGTATCATTGTTTATACATATCAGTGATTGAGTTAATTCGTCTTATTTGGTTCGCGATTGAAATGTGACTGTGTTATTTAGTAGATGGAAAATTATACTGTTGTATATTTTAACTTTGTCTATTGAACTGACATAGAAAATATTTAAATTATTGACGACAGATTGTTGATTAACTTGACGACTTATAAATACGGATTCTATTTCCCTTCGTTTATTAATATTGTTTTCCCAATGTAAAATGGTTGTGTTTTTAAAATTAAGATCTTAGAGACCTATTGACTGATTTATTCTGACTAAATTATAAATATCTTATATTTGATTATATACGAGTAATTAGAATGAACCGAGTTTATATCAGCAGCTCATGTATTAATTTTAGCTTCAATTTCAGGCCTCATAACCTAAAGAGAAAAAAATTAAGTAGTTGATTTAAAGTCAAATATTTTACCAGATATAATTACTGTTAAAAAAAATTGCTCAACATCCCTGGAAATTTCCAAATCTTAAAAATTTCTGGTAACATTGAACTCAAATAGTATTCTAGTTTCTATTTCTAAATCTAGTTGAGGAAGTTTAATGTTTTGGTACTCGCTGTGGCTCCGATCCCACGCCACGCCTAGACGACCCGATTTGCCTAATTGACAGTGTAAAATGTGGGCAAAGACTAGGAGTAAATTGTGATTTTAAGCCATACAGAGCTCTGTGGAATATGCATGGAGCATTAGTATGCTAGTTTGGATCGCTGTATAAGACCCGGGCTTCAACTGCCATCTACTATCACAGTTCCTCTTGTCTCATATCACAAGTTTACCTCTTGGTGAATATTCTCCCACTGGGAATTGAATTTCAGTTCTATCAATGATTAAATTGATAACAAAAATTATTTCATATTAAGAAAGTAAACAAATATGAAATGAAACGTTTCTGGTTTACAGTATATAATGAACTTTTACACAATGCCTTTCTATCAAAGATCGGTCTTAGAATCTATAGAACGAGCTATTTACGGGTCATTTGAAAATGACTGAGCTATTTTGAGTTCAGTTTTTTAATGAAAAAAATCCTCGATTTTCAACGAGGTTTTTAAATGTACTTCCACTGTATGGATTCCACAGCAAGTTCTTAAAGCATGCACACACTTTAGTCGATAGTTTGGGAAATATCGATTTTTGGAAATTTCTCATTTGTAGGGAATGAGATGAAATTTTATGGTATAATTTCAGTCTATATGAGAAAATTGATGAAAAACGGACGATGAAGATTGACGTGTTATAAAGATTTTCAGAGTGGAATAGTTACCTCTAATGTCGCCCTTCCCAAGAAGATTTTTGAAAATTTGACGAGAATTCCGGTGTTTCGGGACCATCTGGAGCAAAATTCATCTCGTTCAAATTTCACGATTTCATGCTACGATTGTAATTGTGGTGATCTCAGAACATATTAGTCAATGATGTAGAAGTTCCTGTGACAACTGTTTTGTTCCTTAAGGATATCGTGTTTGCCGTGGAAATTTCACTGAACCCATAATCTGGGCCGTAAAGAGAAAAGCAAGGCCCCACATATAATTTTACCGGGCTCCCGTCAAATATTAAATTCACCATTGGCAAGGGGAGTGCAGAAAGTGTCCGTCGACGATTTCGATCAAAAACTTTTGGGTTATTCTACATGAAATAAAAGTTGATCCATATCCATCCGTTTTGCACAATAGGCCTTAGGAACTGAGAATAAAAATAAAACATAGAGAAAATGCTTTATTTTATATATCGTGTTTGAAGAATGATATTGACATGACTTTTTTAAGTTAAACATTTGTTTTTTAGAGGAAAAATATAAACACTATCAAATAATTAATTTTGTTCAAATAAATCTGCCGAATTAAATTAATAAATAACACGAGTCTCATAGATTTTTTCACACTAAAAATGATTGCAGATTTGGAATCAGCATTTCAAAACATGTGAGTCCTGAATGTACTGAAAATTTTTAAAGGCACAAAATTACTTTTGGGTTTGAAGCTAGTCTGCATCTCCTCGGTTTATCCGATATCGACGTTCTTGGACTTGTAAAAAAAAGTAGAGTTTCTTCTTTCCATAAATATAAAAAACTATTGCGTTATCCTAGATGATCAATGTAAAATAGATGATTACCATATAAAAAGAAAATTGAAGAGGTTCTTCAAAGTGCTAAAACCAAAGCTGACGCCAGTTTTGAATAAAAAAAAAAATCTGTTAATATACTTCACTCCGTAAAGAATGCCGTTATCATTGCATAATAGTCAATAAAACCTAAAGGTAGCTCTAAAATTCAATTATTTCGTTTAAAAAAATTTAAACTATTATTTCTTTTTATCGCGAATAATGTTTTTATATAATAAAATACGACTAAAATGCTCTTATCCATATGCATATCATAACATAAAAACATTATTTCTGATCTTATAATATTTAACAACACCGCTGTAAATATTATCGTAAAAAAAAAAATTAGAAAAAGTAATATTAAATATCAGAGACACGAAATTTTTTTAAATGAAATAATTAAATTTTGGAGCGTTCTGACAGATCTAATGAGTTGTATGTAATATAGATCAGTACTATAATAGAGCATACATATATATTTTTTACTACGTTTATAGCGGTGTAAAAGGGTGATTTATAATAAAAAAGTACAAATAATGTTTTTACATTATGATATGTATATGGCTAAGAAACCAGTCTAGCTTTGGATGTCGTAGTATATTAAATATAATTTGAATATTAGAGGCCGTATTCAATATACTATAAGTAATTTAAAAACATTATTCGTGATCCAGAAAATGAAATGTAATTTTAGTGTTTCAATTTTTTAAAACGAAATAATTAAATGTTAGAGCGATTTTTTGGTTTACCTCGATAGCCTAAAAATTTACCTCAGTATCGATGATATCCGAAATGTTGAAATAAATCGATAAGCGATGTCGCGGAATTAAAATCGATATTTTTGTCATAATCAGCACTCTCGGTAAGTCATGATATGAGTTTTATTTTCTGAGACTAAATATAAAAATCTTATCTGGACTTGTATTCACTGTGAGAGAATAAGTACAGTTAAATTCAATCAGGGATTAAAACAACTACATCTTACTGGGAGTCTAGGTCATGAACTAATGATTAGTATGAATCAAGATATAAACTTGTTTGAACTTTGTGCCTGTATCCTACATTCGTCTTTCTCTTTTTCCTAATTATTTATTATTTTGATTTTTAATTGGATTATTTCTATTTTAAACTGTTTTTTTTTTAAGTTCTATTTTATTTAAATTTATTCATTATTATGATTGTTTTAATTTGTTAAAATATTAAAAAATTTATTGTAAAACTGACAAGGGGAGAGTAGTATAAGTTGAGGTAATGATTAATAATTGATATTGTGATTTTATATGTACATTTATATATATGTGTGTATAAAAGTATGGATACAATAATTGATGATTTTGGAAGAATTGTTCTGAAGATGAGGAAATATTTTTCCGAAACTTCAACGCAATAAAGTGAATACTATAATGGAAGTAATGAATTGCCATTTAATTTAATGCATTAATAAGAACTTCCTAGAAAATTAAAAGACAGAAGATGATAAATATTTTGTGTGCGTTACATATCACGAATATTTTCTAAAAATTTCTGATTTGTGATTAACCCCTCTTTTCAAAATATATTGATATTTTATTAAAATGATATGAATGAGTTAAGTAATTGTTTCAGAGTCAGAGCATATTTCATGTTTCTATCCATTAGATGGACAGTGTTTCTATCCACTGTGGCCATTAGAAATGTTTTAAAAAAATTTGTATACATTTTTTTGTATTCTAATTGCTTTCTAAAACAACGAAAAAATAATCAAAACATTTTTTTCAAACTTTTTTTTTATCGCAACCCGTGCAATCTGTCACAGAAGATAAAATATATCTCTATGGCAAAGGCCACAAATGTTGCAAACAACAAAGAATTGTCCTAAAACAAATTTAATTCAGTGCTTTTTATACAATTTGTACTCTATAGGACAAAACTTGATTTGCATTTAACCTTTGAAGTTAAGTTAGAATAAATTTAACTAAAATAATTTAGAATTATAAATTTTATTTCTTAGAAGTAAATGTACTTTATTTATAACTTTATTTTTTATAATACAAATGTTCCATTCAGCTATGGAATCGTTTGTATTATGTTTTACGAATTTAAAGAAACATTAATTGCGATAACTACTCCAGTAAATATGCGCAAAATTAAAGTTACCAACACCAGATGAAGAAAATAAGACTAAATATCAAGTTAGGTACTTAGGTAAAGCACCCAACCTAATTTGTTGGAGATTTTTGCTATCCTTCTTGTTTTAATTGCTTTGAACTTAATAAGGAAAATTAGAAAATAAGTAAATAAAATCTTATCTGAAATTTTACACATGTAAATTACCAAGTCACCCACTGGTGTACCCCAACAGTGGTTTTGTGGAGAAAAAAATTCGCCATTAATCGTATGTTTCGAATTTTCTCAAATCGACAACGCGAATTTATAGCAGGTGGGTTTTTTTCTTAAACCGAATTTTAAATATTTTGTATAGTACAACACAAGATCAACATCCTTTTACTAAAGGATTTAATTTAAATCCTTTAGTAAATTTTTTGTTATTTCATAAATGTATCTCTGTTTCTACAAGAATGCCATGAAAAATTTAAAATAAAAAAAGAAGTTTAATATTTTTCGAATTCTGCAGACCATCATTTTAGTAAAAGATCACTGAACCATCCTCTGAATTTTGTGGAAAAAGGAAAGAATTTAGGTGATGGTGGGGTAAGATTTTATCAAAAAAAGTGGTGATCGCAACTGCTGTGACCCAACTGCGCAGATGGTACCTGATCGCAAATTAAAGGGTTAATATAATAATATTTAACGAAGCAATCCTTGCATAAATATTTTACTTACAAAAGACCTTTCAAGCGTTATCCGCTATACATAAAAATATTTCTGAATCTCTATTTTGTAAAAACTTATATTTCAGTGGTTTTACTGCCTTCCGCTGATGCAAAATCTCTTTTTATGCCTACTTTGTTAGACCTTGTAAAATGATTTAGATCAGAGAGCACTACACTTGATGAGCTATTAGGTCCAGACACTTTCATCGAGGCGGCCCCCGATGAAATTTTATCTTGGAGGAGATAACAATAAAAGTTGAGGTTGATGTGAGTCGATAAGACGCGGAGGCAGAGGATGATGATATCGTTGTCCCAATTGCCCAATTTGATCCCATCATCTTTAGCATCGGGGATAGAATGAGTAATTGGGATGAGCTTAAAGCCACAAGTGAGTTGATAACCCTTTATATCTTGGCCGTAGAGTCCTCTTGTGTTCAGTTCTAAAATAATTCTATTTTTTTTATTTACGAGAGTGTATAGTTTATTGATTTATATAATTAAGATTTAACGAACCTGAAGGTTCCATACCGATGCCATTAACCATACCATTAGATGCCTACATAACTCAGCATACACCCACTTAAGTCGCAGTATACCCACACATTTTCTAGCCTAACAATTATGCATGTCTGTTAATCGCAACGATGTTATTAATTCAATAAAGTATTCCGAGTCCAAGACCCGCAATTCTGCTTTGTGTATTGGCTCTCAGAAATGTAAAAGATCTAGTTAAGAATTTCTTCAAAGTTCTATTGTATACATTTCAAGCTAAAAGTGCAACTTTAGTTGTTTTGTATTTATGTTACTATTGTTTCGCTCTTACTTTTACTTTTACCTTTGAAATTTTCTTTACATATTTCGACTATTTTTTATCCTCATACTGCTACTGTTATATTCTGTTTACATAATATTTTTCTGTTTTATCTATTATCAACTGTTTATTTTTTTAAACTGATTAATCTATATTTTGCATTAAATTTGTTTATGTTTTAAATATTATTAACATTGATTAAGCTTTATCTTTGTTCGTATTTTAGTACTCGGTGGCCTTGCCATGTTCGAGAACTATTTTCTTTAATCAGTTAACGTGAATAAAAAAAATACACTAGTTATATGTTGTGAACTCATATACTTCGTAACAATTTCAATATTTTATCAAGCACACGACAATATCGATTCCATAATAATAAATTCCATTTGCCAATAACATATAAGTGATTTATGTTGATGACCTCCAATTTTACCAACTTCTGGATAACAGCGTATACCAATTAATACTAAATAATTGACAAGTGCCCTTTTATAAACATTTAGCCATTTGAATAAAGTCTGAACAATGTAATTATTCCAAGGGGACTTTTGTGCCAGAATATAATTATATTTCCATTCGTTCATTCAATGAGATCTAATACACTTGGAATAGTTGGAAAAACAAGTTTAACTATAATATTAGACTTACGCTGAATGATGATGAATTTAGTCTAATCATTAAGCAAATAAAAATTTTCTAATTTAATTTCTATTACCTGAACTATTTAGAATAGTAAAACTACAAACATATGTTGAAAATTGTCATAGAATCGATTTAGAGTTCATATATTTCGCAATTGGGATCGTGGCATATTCGGAACCTCTGAACAAATGGCAGCAAGCTGGCGTCAATAAGTAATTGACTCCATATAATAGCCCACCAATGGAAACTACAACTTTTTTTTTCATTTCAGCTTTTAAATAAGGATTTTAATGACAAAAGTTATGCAATACTGTCACGTGTAACATCTAATTTTTATTTGACTTTTTCCTCCTTTCCCTCCCCTTTTTCTTTTTTTTTTTTCTTCTTATAACATTCATTATTTCCAACAACTTCGCAATATAGAAAATTTTTATTTTTTCATTTTTTCACATATATAGTATATTTTATTTAATTTTTTTTTTTGTCTTATTCTACAATTTATATTTACCTAAACGTCGAAGATTATAAACGTAGAAAATGTTTCTTGGGGCAAAATTTAAAAAGAAATAATGTTATTAAAAAGTACATTTACAAAAAGTACATTAATTCTATCGTTTATTAGGAGAGAAGAACAATAAAACTACAAACAGATGATATATTTTCGCAATACAACAAAAAAAAAAATATATATATATATATATATATATATATATATATATATATATATATATATATAGTGATAAAATAAATCACTCATACAATATTTACAAAAAATGAAATAAAAAAAATAAACTTAATACAAGAAATAATAAATAAACTTATATAAAATAAAATAAACGTAACATCAAGAAATATATATATATATATATATATATATATATATATATATATATATAAGTTTATTTATTATTTCTTGTATTAAGTTTATTTTTTTTATTTCATTTTCTGTAAATATTGTATGAGTGATTTATTTTATCACTATTACCATTGTCCTTGCTGAGACAGAATGTAATATTGCTCAATAAATAAATAGTCAAATAAAAGAAATATATATATTCCTCAATGTTTCGATTTTATGGTATATTCCCAAAATTAAAATAATATATTTTAAAAATCAGGGAAACAACTGTATAAATCAAGTCATATTAAAATAATGTCTTACCTATTCATTATATAAAATAGGTAACACACATAAAATGGTGTTAATATAGAGCCCTTTGGTTATTAAGGAACCCTTCAATTTCTTGGAAGTAAGTGATAATGAGTTACCAGTTTCTGCCTCAATTAGGAACGCTAATGTGCAGGGCAGGTTGCTGGTTCAGTTGCCACTATGTTCATGCCGAAAAGGTCATATTTTTTTAATCAATTTTTCAGAATTTCGAAAAGATATGTGCAATATGTTATTTTTGTTCAGTTATCAAAAAAATGGTAGGGGTCCGGACTGTTCATCGTTTCAGAGGAATGTATTGTAGCGATTTTCATTTGGGGCATATCAATTCCGAGAAGGCAATGTTTGATTTATGGAATCCAATGAGTGCTGGTTAAATGAAGCCGGGTTCCACCTGCCTCAGAAGAAAGTAGTAGTGAGCTGTGGGCACAGTGCCGGATTTGTTTATGTTGGGCTCACACTGAACGTACTGATGGCAGCCATGTTAGCAATAAGAGCCATTAAACTTCCTACGTTTCATTTTTTACTCCTTTTCTCATAATAAAATTAATTTTTAACTTACAGCCTCTCCTATATGTTAATTTTCCTAGCAAAACAATAAAATTAATTTTAAAAAAATACGGAAGGTTTTCGTATTACCCGCCCCACAAGGCAAAAGCGCTACTTAGAAATTTTTTTTTAAATTGAATTTTGCTCATTTGTTTGTTGAAGATAAGCAAATTTGGAATTGATAGGGTATGGCTAATGTAGAAAAACCAGTAATAACCGTAGAGGACCTATACAGTTTTTTGAAATTTCTGGCACTGGTAAGTCAAAAACGAAATGGGGTTCCATATTACCAACCCTTTCTAGAATATTTACAAGTAACGTTAAACATATATATTTTTATAAATAGCTACTATTTTATTCTTTGGTAAGGTATGTTTTGCTTAAAGTTGAGATATGTCTTTTTTAAGGTATGTAACACCATTAAATGATGAATAAAATAATGTATAACTTGTGCTAGCATTACAAAAGGACATATTAAGGTTCTAAAATATAAATTTGCTTTTAACAGTGGAAAGGTGTGTGGTGTGTGGTAGCCAAGTGGGTAAGGCAATGGACTCCCTTGGTCCGAGTTCGAGTCTGAGATAGATAATTTATTTAATCAGTTATATCATCCGTTGATTGATTCCGGACCACATCCAGGCTCTATAAATTGGATATCCTCAATCGGGGTGGGGGATAACGGTAGTTGAACACTAATGCTGACCACTTTATCTCATTACATGACGGATTGACCAAGAATCAGTATTCGCTTCCTTTGCCAAGTATCTAAACTCCTTTATAGGTTGTAGTTATGAAGTTTTTTTTTTAGTTTTTCTAACACCGGAAACGGTTGATAAAAATAAAAAAAAATTCAGGACTAAAATCAATCATAATCAGATCATTATTTTTTAAGATATTTGTCCACAGCTTTCCATTTCATATTTAAGAACCAGAACAAGGCCACAACATTGTAGAATTCAAAGATGTACTTTAATTGTCTAACCAACCATTATATCGCAAATAACCAGTTGTTCGTTCTGGGAAGGTCAGGTCCATTGTTAGTCCATTGAAATGGAGGAGGCGACACATCACAGATCGGCCATGGCATGCCAGTTAGTCGTAACTAATGTCATTCCACCGCCTTACGTAACGCGCCACAATTAACGCCTTGTGAATACATCAAACAATAATTTCACACAAGCCTTGCAGATAACTTCGTTCTATAACAGTTCTTTTCTTCCTTTTAGTTACAACGCAATTCAGCTTTTTAACCTCAGGGAGCAATCGAAACAATTACTTCATCCAGGAATGAAAATAGCGTATGTAAGTTATCGTCTTTGTAGATTGCTAAGATTTTTTAAGGGGATTTTCGAAAGATGTAGTAATATTGGAAGTTCATTTATCACTGAAATAAAACGATACATATTCTGTAACAGAGAATTTTAAGCAATGAAGGTACATTTTATTTGATTCTTCATCTGCTTACTTTATTTCATTTCGGTATTACAGATCCCGTCTTCAGACAGATATTTGTATTAAAATCAACTATTTTTACTATTTAATTATCACATTATTCATGTTTTATATATTATTTTAATTCTATAAATTGATTTTTATCTGTTTTTATTTCTCTTTGTTTTTAGATTTTCGTTATTTCTGGAATCCGATTTGAAAATTATTATCTGAACCAGTGATGTAGATTATAATCCTGCAACATTATCTAGTAAGCAGATGAAGCAAAGACCTCGTTTGAAAAAGGATTAAGCGCCAAACATTCTTCATTAAGGTTTCGATTTATTATGGGACGTAAACGCCACCTCTATCGATTCCCGCTCACGAAATATCGAGAAAAAAATTGCAAATAATCTAAAATTCTACTATTGATGACGTAAGCACTAAATACTGACGACTGCCAATGGTCACTCTGGTCTTTACCAGTGCTGGAAGCCCTAAAAGTATATTTAATTATATATATTATATATAGTAAAGTAAAGTATATTTAATTACTAAGTTTTGCCATCCGAATAAGCTCCTACTGTACACAATAAAGAATCAAATTTAAAAAAATACATATTATTTGAGTAAAAAGCGTTTCATTTGTTTCCTGTTTAGTTTGCAAAATAGCGCTAATGCCTTTTTCAAAAAGTGATGTCCTTATAAAATATCTATACTAGTTGAAGCCAACTGAAAAAAAAAAAATCCTACATATTCTACTTCCCTGCAAAAAAAAATCGTACATTACAGAAATCTTGTTGCTCACTAGCTTAGATATTTCCTTCAGTAATAAATTTGAGTATGGAATGGTATTATTTAACTATTATTTTCAGATCAATATACAATAAATAGGCAAACAGCAAAAAGTATCCAATGGAAAACAACATTACAGTTAATTCCTTCTTAGTTTCAGAAATGGCCCTTGTCAATTTCTTCAGTTGTTAGTTTGATAATGTCAGTAGAACCATCTTTATAACATGCCATTAGCCTGACTCTGGAAGGTCCATATCAAGACCAAAATGGAAGACAGTAGACGTAGCACTTAAATCAGTCTTGAAATCCAAGAGCACTATGTGGCTTTTACTTATTTGCTTTTTTTTTTTTTTAGAGATATTTAATACTGAAATAATAAAAGAATAAAAATTCTCCAATTATTATGAAATTAAAAATATGATAATAAGATTTAAGATCTATAGACCCACAACACAAAAGGTTCCATTTACTGTTTTCTAGCGACAAGTGGATCTCTCGGACCCAGTAACATTATTTGTCTACTTTTTATAGAAAAAAAAAATAATAATATATATATATATATATATATATATATATATATATATATATATATATATATATATATATATATATATATATATATATACACACATTCGTTCAATATATTATGCAATTATCATTGTATTTCTATATTTTTTCTGGGATGTGTAGTATGCAGACAAAAAAAACAACTTTATTTTAGAAATCCAAAATTTTATTTTACAAAATTGACTTTAATTTTTTAGAGTAAAAAACAGAATAAAAATTGAAATTAAATCACTACAAACACTTAAAAAAACACAAAGAATGATTTAAAACAAAATACTTATAATCGCAATATGAAGTTTAGATAAATTGTGATTCTAATCAGCATTTTTATGATATAAAACATTAATTTAGTCCTATTTCAAAAATTTATCTTTAGTTCAAAATGTCCAATATTTACTTTTTTTTTTAAACGTGAATAGTGTCATTCAACTTGGAAAACGTTTTTCTCTATTAGTTTGGTCCATACTAAAAATATTATTAATATTTAAAAAAACAAATATTTCATCCACATCAGTTCTAACAAAACAATTTCCTTGTGTTGAATACTTTGTTACCCGGAAATTAGTTCCTTTGACTTATACAATCTTTTCACATATTTTTGGAGAATTCTAGAAACAGGATTTTTTATATTGTATATACAAGTAATTTGTCTTTCTGTCTGTTTTATATAAACATAGACAACAGAGCTGTTTCTTATCCATTTTGTCACAAAAGGTGATCATGGAAATTCAACATCAGGCTCATTTGTGCGCAATGTTATTTAACCGATATCGAAAACAATTGAATAATTTTCAGAAATATAAATTAGTCGATAGAGAGAAACGGTAAATAAAATTCGTTTTTCTTAAATCGTTTTACCTAAGTTAATATTAAATCATACAAGTAACGCTTAGACGATCCCGTCTGCCAGTTTAAAGGAAAATAATGTTTATTTATCAAAGAAGAAAAAAAATAAAGACTATTTTTTAAATGTTTTGATTAAAAGTCGAAGCGTAGAAAAAGAAAAAACATCAGGATATTATTGGGGGATGGTCTAAAATGGGAGATAAATATGTAAGGAAATAGGTTGGATATTGTTAACCAGGATTAAAAGAATTGGCCGGAATTAGCTTTCATGTTAACTTATCGTTGCTTATTACCATATTCAGTCCCCATTTACAAGGTTTAAGTAGAAAAATAGAGGACATAATTTGATAAGATAAATATGGCAAATGTATTGCACTTTTTACTTCTTTCATCTTCGATTTGCATAATCTAAATCCATTTCTTAACACTCGCTTTAATTCCAGCCTTCGTCACCTCAATCTGTGTCAATCATTTTTTCCGATATAAGTTCCTCTTACTTCTCGGTCGTCTATTTCCTCTTTTCCCTCCCGTTACAGTTAACCTACTGATCATTATTCTCCGTAGATGGGCGAAGCACTTTTCCCTCCTTCTGACTTAGGCATCTGATAATGATTACTATTAAGGATCGTTTCAACGGCTCTTATTGTTCCATAAAACTTCCTAATTCTAATTCAGCATTCTCTGGATAAATGGGATATTAATTGAATTACAAAGTGCTCTTATAAATTCCCTCTGAGTTTATCATAAAGAGCGAAAACTCAAGCAAGAGTTAACGAAGTGAAATTTCGGATTCAGAGATAGGATTGAGAATTCAAGCGTGCAGATGAAGTTGTTGCGGTGTGCCTGAGTTGCTGCTAGTGGAAATGTCTTAAAACTGGAAGTATATATTGAGGTGAGTGTTTAAGTTGTTGTGGATGAGGTTGTGAGGCAAAACTTAATCGACTTAGTCTAACAAGAAGCTACTTGTAATCACAGCATATCAACCAAAACTTGAGAAGCATAGATCTAAGCCTAAATAAGGACACATATATTTTAAGCATTACTAGATAAATGCAATAACAATATATTTATAACCATTGTTTCTTTTTAATTAAGAAAATCGATAACGATTGTTATTATTTTATTTAATTTTCATATATTATAGAAAGAAACAATATTTAATGACACAGTTCAACTTCGAAAATTATCAAATCCATGAAAGCCACGATAAAACAACCTAAAATAAAAAAAGCTCGTTTTTTTCAGAGGGGATTTCCCTATTTTCGAAGAATGACCAGAATATATATATATATATATATATATATATATATATATATATATATATATATATATATATATATATGCCTTGATTCACCACTTAGAACGGGACAAACTCAAGTTACTATATCTGACGTTTTATGAATATATTAATACCATTTCCTGCTTTCCAACCCTTACTTTCAACCAATGTCCCAGATTATATGGCTTATATCTCTATTGGTTAGATTTTTATATGTTCATAAGTGAGATAGGCTCTCTCAGATCTGCGTTTATGTCATTTTATGTTTTTCATTTATGAGGACTCCTGAATCGGTGAATCGTTGACCGGTTAGTAATTTACTGCAAAATGAGAGACTCAGAGCCTAATCGAAATCTTTTGTTAATAGCCTAATCTATAATAATAATAATTCTAGTAAGGCAGAATTCAAGTGCGATAAAAAAAAGTTTAAAATGAACTAAAGAGTGATTACTATCATAATATATTTTAATTTCAATTTCATTAACTAAAAACTAATATATTTTAAAACTTCTAACCGAGCCCGTAAAATGTTGTAAGGAAAGCAATTGATCAACGGGTCCTCTTCAACTTTGGGTTATATTTGGAATATTCTGTATCTAAAAGTTTGCTATAAGCTTCTGAATATTTCGCAAATGTCAGGCATCTTCGAGAGTATTAACATTATTCTTTGGAAAGTAAGACATGGGATGAAGTATAATTTCTTGATTAACATTTAGTTCTTAACATTGAGAGTAACAACTGACAAATGTATTCCTAGTGCTTCGGCGAAATAAGCTTTAGTCTTGAATATTACTTCAGTAAGTAATATTGTATAATTGAATTTTGTATAATTTTTAATTTTTAATTTTGTATAATTTTTAAGATACCTACTGTTTTTAACGCAGAATCTTCAATAAATAACCTAAAATTTGTGATTTGCCTCAAAATGTATATATGGAAAATATACTGTTTAACCAAAAATAATAAACCATTATTTTCAATATTGAACTTTTGTAATCGAGAAAAAACTGTTTAATTCAAACAACTTTGCTGAAGCGAAATCATTTCCGTGAGCAAAAATTAATATTTCAAAGTCTAACTTTGGTATAGAAATTATCAGTTTCGTCACATTTTCCCATTAAGCAGGGCCAGCAAGTATACACAACATTTCCTGCTCAAATGACCCTGACATACCCTGATGATCGTGATTATCGGGACCAGCCTGGTGCTCCCCCCTCCAGCGTCAGATGCTAGCTCATTCCGTTGATTTGTGGTTTTCGTTATCTGCGTGTGAGGCGTCAAACGGAGTGAGTACGTTCAGGACTATCGTTGAGGGTCGGGCTGTGTTGTGACTGTGTTTATCGAGAGAGCCTTATACAGATTAAGATGGCGAAGGTATGTTTAAAAAAATAAAATTAAATAATAATACTAAATATACTATTTCGATAAAAATAAAAATGCTCAGATTTAAATTCGAAAAATATATAACTGAATGTTTGAATAAATATTAAGCAATACATTCTCATAGTTTAAATTCCACTGTGAGATCGTTCCACTACATCATTTTTTGACATTAGAGAGCCCTAAATCCGAAGGTTAGATCCTAATCACTGGATTTTGGCCTTTCTGATGTCATAAAAACGTTTAGTTTTTAGAGCGATTCGGGTATAACACAAAAGTGTATTAAAAAAAAATGATTTGCGGTTAGAGCCTTTTAACTTATGACGGCAGTGTACAGCTTGATTTTGTTTATTATGGTATCAATATTTTATGACGAGATGAAATTTAGACTTTTTATGTTTCCACGCTGTAGAAATTATTTTATATTAAATTAAAACGGAATTATGGAAAAGATATGTTTAAATGAGTTCTTCCAAAAAATTATTGCAGATTCCAAATTTGGGGACGATGAGATAAACAGTCGGGATAAAGTCAACATAATATTTTTTTTTTTAAATATATAAATATTATGTTGACAGTATCCTGACTATTTATTTCATCATAAACATCACAGTCGACCGATCAACATCATTAATTCAAATTAGGAGACGATGCTGAAAGTAGCTATTGAACTCTATAACGCCTCACTTACTTATTGGAACCACATTCAGATTTCATAGGATGAGTGAAAGATGTTGATCTATTTTAAAAGTAAAAATTGTTGAAGATTTCTTTTTTTTTGTTTTTAAGGCATAAAAGACGGAAATTAGAAATGCGTGAATTTTGTGACAAAGATTTTATTTGCGTTTCAACTTTAATTAAAATGTAATACAAAATATGTATCATAATCTGAGAAAAATAATAACGTTAAGCTAACATTACAATATTCATATTCTATAATAATATTTTTCTTATGTAAAAATGAATGTCATGTTATATAAGAAAAATATTGTTATTTGGTAATATAAGATTACATTTTTGTTTTTATTAAATCTGATTTTTTTTTCAGAATATTTATACGAATTTGAAATAACATTTAAAATATTCTTAACTTAGGTTGAAACGCCAATAAAATATTTGTTACAATTTTCAAAGCTTTTTAATTTTTAACATTTAGACCTACAGCATTTTTTTTTTTCTTCAACTAATGAAATTCTTTTAGGTCTCAACTTTCAATAGACATTTTTCCTTTAATACCTAAAATTAATAAATAAAAATTATATTTCTAAATGAAAGGTTAATTGATTTTTCCCTGATAATTACCGGCAAGAGTAGTTGGGGTTTGTTATAATGAAATAGCAATAAATTGGTTTTTAATATATCTACAGTAAGTAAAAAAAAATCATTGTCAATTGACTGATGACATACAAAAGAGATTTTCAATTATTTTATAGTAATTAGAACGCCATTTCAGAGTCAATAGAATGAATGTGCTGTTTTTAAAGGCTGAGGAATGTTAAGTACGCATTCTTACAAGCTTCGATGTTGATTATGAGGTTCTACAATTGGAAAACTAAGACAATACTTCATATAAATAAATAAAAAATTATATTAAACAAATAATCACTGAGGAAGCTGCAGTTATGGATCGATGGGCGGATTATTTTAAGGAAATGATGAGTAGAGACCAACAAGAGAATCTAGATCCAACATTCGACTTAAGAGAAATGTGCACTGACGGTTCTGTTGAACCTCCTGATGAAGAGGAAATAAGAGATGCAATAGAGAAACTAAAAACCAAAAAGTCCTCAGGAATTAACAATATTCCAGCAGAGCTGTTTAAGAATAGTGGGCTTGAAATGATAAAGTTTCTGTAGGAACTTCTAATGGACATCTGGAGAAAAGAGAAATTTCCTAGTGAATGGAAAAAACTATAGTCTGTCCCATACACAAGAAAGGGGATATAAGTAACATGCAGTAACTATAGGATAAATCTCTGCTTCTATACGGATACAAAATCCTGTCTCTTATTCTATTTAAAAGACTTCTTCCAGATGCTGATCGTGATTTAGGAAATTACCAACATGGATTTCGTAAGGGAAAGTCGACTGTCGACCAGATATTCACGCTGCGTATTTTAATGGAGAAAAAAAAGAGAGTTTCAGATCCCAACTCATCATCTGTTTATAGATTTTAAACAAGCATACGACACTGTCAATAGAGAAGAAGCGTACAATGCAATAATAGAATTAAAGATCCCTCCTGAACTGATTCGTTAAGTGAAAATGACGATGGAAGATAATATATGCTTTGTGAGGAAATCTGGAAAACTGTCAAGAGGTTTTAGAACAGAGTTGGGAGTTAGATAGGGGCATCCCCTTGTCTCGTATTCAACCTTTTTCTTGAAAAGGTAATTAGGGGCTCGGGGATCCAGACCGAAGAAACTCTAATAAACAAATCAATGCAAGTATTGGGATTTGCGGATGATCTAGGACATTGCAGAAAGATCCCATAACCCAGTGAAGGAGGCTTTTGAGGTAGTGGAAAAATCAGCGTTATGCTTGGGCCTAAGGTTAAATTTTGATAAAACGAAATACACGAGTACCCGACCTCCAGAGGAAGGTGCAGAAAGATATGTAACGATTTATCTATTTAGGATCCCAAGTCAACTACCAAAATAACATAAAATAAGAAATAGAGCGGCTCATCTTTCCGCGAACCGCACATGCTTTGCACTCCAAAGGCACATAAGGAACAGCGTATTGTCCAAAGCCTCTAAAATTAGGATCTACAAGACGTTTACTAGACCTGTACGTACGATTCAGAATGCTGGACGCTGACGAAAGTCCAAGAAGAAGCCCTTCTGAGATTTTAAGAGAAAGTGCTCTGCAGGATATATGGAGGTATGTGTGAGCAGGGCTCCTGGAGAAGACGAACAAATGCCGAACTATGCGCAATGTATAAAGAGGTCAATGTCATCACCTTCATCAAATTCACACGACTCCGCTGGGCTGGTCATGTCATGAGAATGAACCAGAGCGAGATCCCATTAAAAATTATGTCTGATCAAGTGTATGGTATAAGGCGAGTAGGACGTCCAAAGCTTCGTTGGGAGGATTGTGTGGCTACGGACTTCAGAAAGCTGATTATTGGATTAAGAAATTGGAAGGCAATAGTTGGAGCAGGTGGTGACTCCTCAAATGGGTCGTGATGTAATATCAATAAAAACATTATTGATATAATATATATATATATATATATATATATATATATAATGTTTTTTATTTAGATTTATCTTTTTTATTTTTATTCTATTTCATACCAACGATGTTTCGGTCACTTTGCACACCTTCAAGTTGTTAAACTTAAAAACATTTTTAAAATTTCATTACATGCTTTGTTACCTATTATTACAACAATTATAATCACTTTTAATACTACTTTATCGTGCTTGTTATCTATTTTTTTATTAATTATAAGAAAGGGCTAAACACATTTTATTTTAATTTATATTATATTTTTCAATATACATACTTTTAGTTTTTTGCATTATTCATATACTAGCTGTGTCATATAAACCACTTCATGTTTATTCTATGTTTCTACTAATACGTCATTTTTTTCTGTAATCATTTAAAATTGTTATTAATTAGTTTAAAGTATCCTTAAATTATAATTAATTTATTTATATAAAACTGGCAATCAGTCTATTATTTTAAAATCATTTTTACCTTCCATCCATGCTATCCCTCCTTCTTATTATAAATATTCTAAACCAAGTCCTTTTAATGTTTATCTTTAATAACTAACAATACCTAGTCCTACTCCCCAACCCAAGTTTCTCTATATTGATAATTAACTTTACTTTTTTAATTGTTATTTAATGTTTTATTTTTATTTTATTAATTGAATCCCTAATATAGATAACATTACAGAATATAAAATATTTAATACGATTCAATATAAATGAATGGTTTAAAAAAAAATGTTTATCTTATTCTTGGAAGTTAGGAAAATGATCAAAACAGTGCCTGAAATAAAAACCATCGTGCGGCATTATTTTTAATTTTGTTCCATTATTAAGTTTTTATGAAGGAAGGTAATATGCAGTCCATTATTCCTTTCATTGGGCATTCCTTTCATAGGTTATAAAGTTTTGTGGTTCATTTAAGCTAGATATAATAATCGCCTCTCTTTTCTCCTAAACTGTTACTTTATAGATATATTAATTACACTCGGTGAGTCCGTGCTAAACCAATAAAGTAACTTTTATGGATGAATAAATTTCGAAACCTTCTCCGTTGTTTCTTGTTAAATTCAAATTGTTGACGAGATTAACGTTTAGAACGGTATGTAGCTATTTAGTTTGGTTTTGTACAAGAATGAATCGAACCAACAGAAAAAAGAAATTAAAAGTATTAAAAATATGTTTTTATTCCAAATTCAGAATGTCCTTTTTTCCAAATTATTAACAATCATCCAAAACTTGGCAAGTGTCTTAATTTTAACGTAACCTACAACATTTTTATCTATGAATGGCCTTTTCCCATCTGGGAATCGGAAAACACGTCAATTTAATGATGTTCTAAAAATATATGAACAAACCCTTGCTTTCTAATTGAATTCTAAGAAAAGTAAAAAGAATCGAAAAAAGTGGTTTGACAAAAATTTCAAAATAACGAGGGTATGAAAATGTATCAATAACGAGCTGATTTTCAGGCTCACGTGAAAAAAAATGCCATCAGGCTAGGTAATTTCTATTGGTTTTTTTCAAATAATTATTTTTATTTTCATAATTAATGAAATATGAGAGCGGATATCGCGGAAACTATACGAGCTTGAGAAATAATCATTAAATCAATCTTATTGCACATATCGTCAGCTTTAATTTGGTACATCCCAGTCTTATCACTATAGTTTCCGAGATATCAGCGAATAATAAAAAAAAAAGGGACCTTCTTATGTCTCATTTCTGTAGGCTAAGCGGCACGGTCCTATATTTATGAAAGCCTCTGCATTAATTAGTCAACAAATATATCCCCCAATCATGTGTACTTCGTGCCTGACAAGTGTTAATCCGTAGAATAGTTATCGTAAAATTGACATGTTTGGGGTCTGAAAAAACTGCCCATGCAAATTGTAGGCCTGTATGACCTATGTATTCTGATTTCCAGATTGGAATCTACATTTTCCGAAATTTTAGTTGATAAAAAAGTCGTAAGTTACGTCAAAATGCAGCCACTCACAGTTTTAGACGAGTGTAAATCATTTGAAAAATAGGACCCTGTACTCCGTTTGTGTATCATTAAGCATCATTCTAGTTCTTCATCATTTAAGTTCTTCCTATTAGATCCTGATAAAATCTAATGTAAACAAGAACTATTTATGGTGAGTGTTACTCGGTTGACGTTGGACCCTAAGGAACACCATGACTCGTTTTAAGCGACAGACAATACTTCCGTTCTCATTGAAAACGATAACATTTTCGAAAAACTTTGTGGAGCTTCATAGTTTTTAAGAAAAAAAGTGTTTCAAGAAATCAGATGTTAAGATACAGACAATATATCGTTGTTTAAGTATAACTTCAGTTTAAACGTAATAACTGAAACTAAAATGAGTGGCTATTGGAATTAAAAAATGCTGAGAGAGCATGTACATATCACATGTATTTGTCTTGTTTTTGAATTGTCATTGTTTGACTTTTTTTATTTGTTTTGTTTCGCGTTATCTTGTTCATTAAATTAAGTATTTAGAGAAGGTAGGAGAGGAACAGATAACGATAATTAGAAGGATGTTTTGTTAGCCAGTTGCCTCTAAAGCAAACGGAAGCAGCGAATGGCGAAGCAAGGGGGTGTTTGTTGAGACGATAACTACCTTTTGTAGACATTTTATCTAATGATCAGTTATCAAACACAATTACTGGTGGAACTATTAATCGAATCGTCGCTACAATTATTTGCCTGTAGAAGGAAGATAACGGATATTATAAGCAATTGCAAACTTCAGAATTTTTAATGTTGCTGAATGTATTTAACTCTTCTTACTGGCCAATCGATATAAATTTTAATTTTCAAGTTTCATATCGGAGGTGATACAGCTTCTAGCCAAGCTTAAATTGGTATGTTGGCCATTCTTCGAAAATAGATAAATCACAATCCCGTGAAGAAGAAACCGGTTTTTTTGAAGCATATGGTAGACATTTTTTCATTGATTTTGATAGAGTATGGTCTTAGATTGTTTTATCAGGAGTTAGCTTTGATGTTATCAATAATGTTACATATGTAAACATGTTCTAAACATTAAAATATATATATATATATATATACAACTAGTAAACAACTTATTATTATACTACATAATTATGCGTATTATTATGCGTAATTACATAAAAGTTAATTTGTAAATATACATATCTCTCTATATTAGTCAATATCAATTTTTTTTTTTTTTGGCTCAAGACTTCCATTGAAGTCCTGCACAGCCCATAATATAAATATATAATTATTCTAGTTGTTTTATAAATTTTCAGTGCCATGTCATTTGATCAGTTAATAAAAAAAAATGCCAATAGGTCACCAAATATTTTATTTTATACTTTTATTTAACTGTACATCTATTTTACATAAATAAAATAATATAAATAAACGAAGAATAATCGAATCCATTTTTATAAACAAAAACCTAAAAAGATCGATCAATCAACAAACTGACGTAGATAATCAAAATACATTTTACGCAAGCACAATAGATAAAATTATAATATAAATTAGTAGATTAATAAAACTAATAGGCATTTATCTCCAAAAACCTCCTTCCATTTTTAATTTTATAATATAAACCTACCCCACCGCTTATCTTTCCACACTCCTAAATTCGGACAGTCAAGCTTCAATACCGTCCCAAACAGGATGCAATGACTCAATTAATGGTAATTATGTAACAAGAGTATCATTACAACCATTACATCAATAAACTAAAATAGTTTAATTAGTGTTTTGTAATATTTTACTATAGGAAAGAAAATACTAAAACAGAAGAAAATAATTAAAAAAATAATATAGTTATGACGTTTGTTTTCATATAAACAATAACATCCAGTAAGTTAACATGGCAAGTATTTAATAAATGAAATAATTGTTTAATACTTATATAAAAATTAACAAACAAAAAATTATCACACAATATATGGATTAAACCTAAATATCAACTATACAATTATGTTTTTTGTGGACTTGAAAATGGCCTAAGTTTGCCGAAACGTCGAAATGGTACAAAATAAAATAAAATATTTGGTGACCGATTGGCCTTTGGCTTTTTAGTTGCTGATCAATATATATATATATATATATATATATATATATATATATATATATATATATATATATATATATATAATTTTTTTTTTTTTTTCTGTTGGCACTATAGACCATGCAGATCTTTGGCCGCGCGATGTGGTCTTCTTACAGGCATTTTTTCGCTTGCGGGAGCTCAGACAGCCTGGAGGGGGTGACCCAACCTCGCGTTGCTGCGAACCATGGTTTCCATGGCGCAGCGGCAGGCTGCCCATTGCTCCATAGCCAGTCCCTTTGGGGCCAATTCGGCAGTGTCCTTCCCACCGACTCTCTCGGGTTCAAGGACAGTGACAAATTGGTCTAGACCCACGGATTATGGCAACAGGCGCACGAGGACCTATATTTCTTTCCCCGAATCAGACCGTCCAAGGACCAAACCTCCGGACGGCCATTTAATATCTTGGAAGACCACAATGCGATTTACAATTTAGGTATCCGGGATAGGGTCATCGCTCCTACGCCCGGTCTGTGCGAGTTGCCTCCAGTAGGCTGACGAGGCTCGCATACCCGGGGGAGGGGAGATAGTGGCAGGCTACGTGGATTTTCCCCGGCAGGCGGTCACCCAAATCTGAGCGGTCACCCATCCAAGTACTAAACATGCTCGACGTAACTTAACTTTGATTACCTATTGCAAGCGTCTTAGCCCGCTCGGCCGTATTGTGGTTCCCTATTCCTCCTTTATCACTTTTAAAATTTACTACCTTATTAACATTTTTTGTAATATATATTGCTTCAATATTTTCGTAGTCTTTGATTTTCTGTTGGTTTTTTTTTTCAGTTATTACTGTATTATCCAAATCAAAATGATGGCCATAGATTATCTAATGGTTTGCATGTGGTGATATATTTATGCTGTTTTTTTTGGATTGTTGGTATCAGTCTAATGATGTTTTAGTCTGCTTAGTAGTTTTTAAAATTTCTCTCCTATATATCATTTGTCTGTAAAATCTTTACATTCCATTGTATAAACCAGATTTCGTCTATTAAATGTTTTTATTTTATCTTTAGCATTAGTAACACATTTGTTGCAGCATTTGTCTAATGCATTGTTGTGGTATAATCCTAGTTTTAAATTTTCGTACTCATAGTATTGTAAGGCTTTTTTAATAAGATTAGTTAACCCGGGAATGCGTCTTAATCTTTGACAATTATACTGGTTTACCATATTGTCATTTATGTTATCGCTTACTTTATTTGTTTTACTTTTATCATAATTAGTTTTTGTAAAATATTCTGTTATTTTTTTATTTTTTCCTTATTTAATTTTCCTTATATTATTTTTATTATTTTGGTTACTATTCGTAATTATATTTTGATGAATAACAATATTATCATTTGATTTTTCAACTTTTTTAATATTACTATAACGTAATATATTAATTAATTTTGTAGAATTTCATAGGCATTATTTATATTCCTTTATATTTTTATATTACTTTATATATTTATATTCCTTCTTATATTCTTTATCCGTCAATTATGTATCAATAATAATTATGTTAATGATGTTGGAAAAAAGCATTTTACGAATGAATATGAAATCTGGTCTGAAGTGAGTAAGCAGTTTTTCTATAAAAATTGGGCAAAACATCCTCAGCCATTTTCTTTGATTGTGTCGATTGTCAGGTTGATATTGCACATTGATTAAGGAATGCTCAAAATCATCTTACGGCTCTATTACAATAAATCAGTTTCATTAATATCTCTTATCTTATCACAACGTCATAAATCATGATTTGGTAGCAGGGATTGAATATAACTCTTATTTTTCTCTCTCAGTGAATAAAAGTCCAGATATGATTTTTATACTTGGTATCAGAAAATAAAAGTCATATCATGACTTTTATTTCTAAGGGTAAAAAATAAGTCATGATGTGATTTTTATATTTTAAATAAAATAAAATAAAACAGTCAATTTTAAAGTTTTATTGTTTGACGATGAATACAATCATTTTTCAAATATTTTTTATATTAGGGTCCATTATTAGGTTACCAAAGGTACTGATTCTGACAATAATATCGATATTAATATCGCGACTTCGAGTATCGAATTATTTTAATATTTCGTATATTAACGATACTGGGGTCGTTTATCAGGTTACAGAGGGTGCTGATTACGAAAAAAATATCGATTTTAATATCGCGCCTTCACGTTTCAACTTATTTTATTATTTCGTATACTATCGATATTGAGGTCGTTTATCAGGTTACCGAAGGTGCTGATAATGGAAAAATGATCGAATGGTTTAATTGTAACATTTCGAATTTCCTTGATATTGATGTCTATTGTATGGTTGCGAAAATACTGTTTATGAAAAAAGTATCGATATTTTAATTGCGCACTAACATATCGATTTATTATAGCATTTCGGATTTTCTTGATATTTAGGTCGTTTATTGGGTTATGGGAGGTGCAGATTTAATGGTATAGTGAGAATATATAAGGGATTGGAAGATAATAATTTTGAATTACCCTGAAATTCGATAAATTATTTCTTTTACATAATTCTTCGGAACAGGATTCGCAAATTGTTTATTAAATTTTTATTGCTTATAATAAATATACAGTATCAATAAATCTAATATAAATCATAGAGATATATATATACGCATATGTCATTATAAGTTTTTTTGAGGGAGTGGAGGTTCAGTCAATAAACACAAATCTATTTTAGAAACGTAATATAATTTTATTAGTTCACTGAACCTCAAGATACTTAAAAAAAATATACTAACGACCTCAATATCTAGAAAATTGAAATGTTAAAATAAATCGATATGTGAGCGCGGGAGATTAGAATCGATAGTTTTTAAACCAATCGATAACCCAATAATGGATATCAAAATCAAACAAATTCGAAATGTTAAAATAAATCGATAATTGATATCGCGATATTTAAATCGATAGTTTCTGATTATCAGCCTCGATAACCTAATAATCGACCTCAATATCGATGATATCCGAAATGTTAAAATAAATCGATACATGATCTCGCGATTTTAAAATCGATAGCTTTTTCATTATCAGCACCCTTGGTTATCTAATAATGGGCCCCAATATCCAAAATATTTGAAAACCCTATATATTCATAGTCGAATAATAATATTTTAACATTGATTTTTTTTATTTTTTTCAAAATATAAATACCACATCATGACTGTTATTTTTGACTTTGAAAAATAAAAGCATAGCTTATATAATTTATTTTCAGATGCCAAATAGAAAAATCATACATGAACTTGTATTCACTGAGATTGGAAAATAAGGGTTAAATTCAATCCCTGGTTGGTAGTTTGCCTGACGGATATATCCACAAGTTGGAACGATTCTTTAACATAATGTTTAATAGTTAAGGCACCCGGTCGTGAAACATGGTAACTGACAAAATGAAAACTGTTACAATGCTAAAATGTTTTTATAATCACTGTACTTAATAAATACTTATCATAAGTTAATAACTACATTATTCTTTAAAGATAAAAAATTTCCTTAAGGTTCTTTCAACATCCTATGGAATCAGCCGAAAGGAATTATTTCTTGCCAAAAACTTTAATTCACAAAAAATTGTTTTACGACCTAACGCCTCAATCATATAGACAAACATATTAACATCTTTCATTGATTTGTATTTATTTTTATAATTAAATCGATTCAGATTAAATATTAATTTTAACAAGTATTTATTATTATGTCTTACTTACCAATTCTATGGTTTAGATCGCATTTGTTTATTGCTTCAAGAATGACACTGTGGTCATCAAATTTAAGAAAACAGAATACAAATAAAATGTACTTAATTAGGATGTCAGAAAATTTAATTTTATTTATTTATTTTATAACACTCCGCATCTTCTCCAGCGCGGCATTAGCGGCTTAATTAAGAATTATGACATAAAAATTTAATTAATTAATTAACGGATAAATTTTTATAATAGCTAATGTAAACTACTCTAATAGCTTTTAATAATTTAATTATATTCTGAATTTATTATTCATTATTTGTTATTGCTTCGGTCATATTAGAAGGTGTACTGAGTTTTTTCTGGTGTCAGAAATGTGTATCATAATTTAAACTTAACTCACTTCAAAAAAATTGGTTTCTAATTTTAATCTGCATATAAATATTTTATTGTTTAAGTATCAACTAAAAATTTTGTCACTTGATGAATTATTGAGTTGTCATAAAGCCAAGGTGACTGTTTAACCTAAAAGCAAACGCATCTATTTACACTTCTTTGCATTTTCACCTTATCATAAATATTGTTTGTTGCGCTGTATCAAAGATACATTTTAAGTTCTTGTAACATTTGATTTTTTTATATCTATCTGCATATAAATATATGCATGCCTACGCATAATATTTTAAAGTGGTAATGGTGCTAATCAGTATTCAGAATACTCACACGAATTTTTTTCAGTAAATCATATATATAATTGGGTAACAGTTTTTTTTTTCTTTTTGGTTGGAAGAATGCGCATTTGTCACCAAAAACCAATACCATCATTCAAAGGATTGTGTCGATGTATCCATCCTTGGTATTTATCATTTGGGAAATCTGACCTCATATTCGAATTCACCGAACTCAAAAACCTCTAAGCAAAGAGTTTAATATTAATCGGTTTTCGAAAAATGGCGATTGTTTAAAAAATTAAACATAGCTAATTTTGTATAATTTTGTACAGTGGCAGTATCAGATTTGACAAAGAATTCCCCATGTACCTATGTGATGTACCTATATTTATAATTTTGTGTATCTTTTTCCTTTTATTGTAACACAGACAAATCACGAAAAAAATCGGGTTAGTAACAAAATACAGATAAAAAAAAAATAAACAAATAGAAGTAAAAAAGTAATCTTAATTTTTAAGAATATACTAAATCCGAAACACAAGAGGGTGTTGTTAGGTAGCCTTTCTTTGGTCTGTTTGTCGAAAACGATCTCTCATAGATTTCAGTAAGTATTAAGATTAAAATTTAATGAAGATTGTATACATATTCTTTTTCCGAAATTTTCTCGTTTTAACACTATGTTTTTCAACTTGTTCTACCGTATGGTGAACACTCGTGAAGTATGTATTGAATTTTTAATTCGTCCTTTTGTGGCATTTGTCATTATAATATTAAATCCTCACTCATAATTAAATAAAATATAATATACATATTTTATTTTTATTTTATATGTATAACCAATCAGTAATTAGTTAATGCAATTATCTGTATTTTATTGATACTAATTTTATCGAATGACTTTTTGTAATGTAATACTAACGTATTAAGTGCACGTGCAAAGTATATTTTTCAAGGTTCTTAATAAACGATGAATGAATTATTTATGAATCAATTCGAATTGCATGTGCAATGTTGAATGGAATATCTGGATAAAATCAATCGCTATTCTTACTTGACAGTGGGTTTTTTGCCATTCTTATTTCCATTAGATTTATTGTCACTAATTTACTTCAAACTTCGTAAGTGCCACATTGAAAAATTCCCAGTATATATATATATATATATATATATATATATATATATATATATATATATATATATATATATATATATATATATATATATATATATATATATATATAAAGAAAGAAAACTTTCTAAATAATTCATAGACTTTTTTTTTCTAAAAATACAACAAATTAAAATACGTACTAAGTTTTCTCTGGAATATACTGGATTTTTAGTAATTTATTACGGTTTTCCTTTATATTGGTTTCCTAGAATGGGTATGGGGAAATTCGCAGGGAATTCTTAATTATCTGACCTAGGGACGAATTCCTTTCACACGTCAGTTAGGAATTTCATTTGAGAGTAAATTACAGTTACTTAGACACTGACTCAACCGGACCCGATAGAATTTTTTTCTCATAATTTGTTTAAACAAACCTTTTGCCAGATTGTAAAGCGAAATTGTGATATTTGATAATATTTTTACATTATTTCACATAAGAAAGACAAAAGAGCAAAAAAATAGCAAACCAAGGTTTTGTACAGTACGCACTGGTTATTTACTTTCTGGTGATTTTGTTATATGTTGTTATCTTCAGAACAGAGTAGGTATAAAAATTAGCATTATAGTCACAAAGAAAAGAATATAAGAAGCGATGCATACACTTTAGGTATTCTGTTTTTTCTCAAAGTGGTCCTGAAGGTAGATCATAGAAAAATATTGCAGTATTTTATTTATTTATTTATATTTTATGATTTATAACAATTCAGATCCATAACAACCTGATACAAAATAAAGTACATGTGAAAAAATGATTCCATGACCAAGTTAAAACTTCCTTTAAGTGGCTCAGACTTTGCTTTTGCTCACCGTGTTTTCTTCCTTTTTTGACTGTCACCAAGCTCGTAAATAAACAAGTAATGTTTTTGTTTTTCATAATCCTCTTATAAAACATTGTAACTTTTGTAAATTTCATATTTTCAACTGCAGTCCCATGGGAGATAATAAAGCATAAATTTTGAAATAATTGAAAAATTAGAAATTAAAAAAAAACAACATAAAAAAACAGGGACACATTTAGTAGCATTGATATTTATTCTGTTTGACCTACTATTAGGGACCTACTCACTTCACAAAGAGATAAGTTATTTATAAGATTTCTTCTCATAAAAAAAATTATTAAAAAAACGATTTTTTTTTTTTTAAATTTGAGCATTAAACTTCAGCTCAATTTTTGAAATATTAGGAGTAGGAATACATTAAATATACTAAAAATATCTTTTTAGATTAAAGCATCACCTTTAAAATGGTGCTTTTTTGGAATCTTTCTAAGTCATATAGTTTTTGACCTATCGACGAAACCGCTAATGCTTGCATTTGCTGAAATGGGCCAGTATTGCCGTAGAAAAATGGCTGCTATTTATAAACGGTCAAAGAAAAAAAATTCAACTGTTTTCATCTCAAGAAACATGAAAGAATCAACATAGAAAATATTAAAAATGATCAAGCAACCAAATTAATTTATTTTGGACCGCTTGGTATGTATTGACCCACTGGTATATGCGTTTCCACAAAATCCAGAACAGCTGGAGTCCTTCCCCTTTCATATTGCCGTGAAAATCAGATTGAAAAATATGGAATGAAAATTTACTCTTGATCAAAAATCCCTGCATATTATTCTATTTTTTTATAGAGGAATGTCGGAAAATATGAAATACTAAAAATCATCTTCCACTCTGGTACAAAATAACTAACGTGATCTCCACATTATTGGAATATGAGCTCTAAAACCAGGCGAAAATCACCTCCTCTTATCAACTGTAAAATGTTGAAGGTCTTCAACACAAATAAGTTTCCCACAGGAAATCAACCGATCATTCCTTTCTGAACTCATCGTAACAAGGCCATATGTTTGGATCGATAAAAAACGAACTTCTCGATGTCATGTGCTGTCTTCAACAGCGACAGAATGCGAAAGTACAAGCTAGATGGTGTTTGTGAGATTTTCGCAGCTGAACTGAGACAACTACTTTAAAAGCAGTAATGGTCATCAAGTGACCATTCACTAACAATTTTCTCAGACTATCAGAATGCCTCCAAAGCCCTTTTAATTTTTTTTTTTTTTTCTGATTACATTCTTGTTCAAAATATACATTTCACTGAACAGATTGATGATGCTAAAAGTAATCTTTTCCCAGTCATTCTGAGATCCCTAGAAACGAGGAAGACGATAAAATAGCAAATGAAGCCCATTCCTTAGGAAATATAACACTCTCTCATATCTCCCCGTTAAATTCGTTTTGACCAATACGTAAAAGGGTCTATTACGTATCATCACGTTTGACAGGCATTTAAGGTTTTCGGCACACATTCGTAAAAAAATCAAAGCTGTACGAATTAAAACCTACCGGCTTAATCATTTATTCTCTGCATCACGCCTATCATATCGTTTAAAATCTTAAATATATAAAACTATTTTACGCCCCACCCTATTGTATGGCGCACCAGTATTTTCCCACGTTGCTAAGTCGACAGATAAGCTTCTACAATCATTTCAGAATCGAGTGTTACGAAAAATAGTAAAGGGGACCTCACTGCAAAGGGCGAAAACATCGAGGCTGCATGAGGAATTGAAAATGCCAAAGATTAAGGAATCCTAACAGATAGAAATAAAAAAGTTTACGAATCTTTATTACAAATTACAAACCCCATATTTAGAGAGCTCAGGCCCTCCGGAGTTTGGCAGCAACTATTTTGAACATTGAAATTTAGTTTTAGTGTTAGTTTGGTAAGATCGACCCAAAATGAAAGGTGAGCCCCATTGCCTAAGTAATAATTCGAAATTATGAAACATTAATAAAAGATAAAGATGCGTAATAGAACTCCTTAAAATGCATATCTGCAGAAAAAGGGGAATCTCCAGCAAATATAGAGTTCAGAAGCGTAAAATAAGAGGATATGAGAAAAAAAAATATACGTATAAGGAGTGACGAATTACGAACTTGGACTAGATGATAATAAATTAATAATTGAATTTGATAATAATAAACTTAAATTCATCAAACAAACAGTAAGTTGCTGGGCCTCAGCAAGTGGAAGGTAGTTCTCAAGAGATAAAGTGGAAATTGGACACTGTCTTTTGACTCATAATCACCTAATAATGAGGAGAGAGCCACCTTGGTATCAACGGTGTAAAGTTACTGTCGCCATGAGTCATATTTGAGGGGTGTCTTCGGTACAGAAGCTCAATGGAAAAATGTGATGTGCTTCGGGAGCTCTATGATGCCTTTGGGCACTATGAGCTGTGTATTGTTGTCATTCAAAAGTATCGGATAATTTCCTATGATTTGAATTTAATTTGTTTGTTATAAGTGTCTTACGAACTCCAATAAATTAACTTTTATTTAATTTAGCATTTATTTCATTCAATAGGTATAAATGTTTTTCTATAATTGTTATAAAAATTCAATAAATTACATCGTTTTTTTTTTTAGTTAATAGGGCAATAGTAAGCAGTGGCAGTTCTTTGACTAAAATTCAGTTCATAAAACAATTTCAAAAATAAATAAATTTAAATATTTTAAGAGGAATTATATATTAGGTATATCTAAGATTCAAAGACAATTTGTTTCTCTCTCATGAATATTTAGAATGTAGGGGAAGAGATATCTTGTTAAAATTGGCTTTACACATTTTTTTTTTCATATTTAATATTTAAAGATACCTCTCGGAATGCACAAGATGTGCATACAAGCCGGAGGTCGCCAACCGCTGGTCGAAATAATGAATAGTATTTGCTTGCTGTTCAAAGATTATTAAATATAATATTTATTTCACATTCTTAGCGCTCATTATTTAAAGGAATCGTATAAAATAATTGTTTAAAGTTCTTAAAAATCTGTCGATAAATCTTAAAATTTTCATATCGTTTCTAACTATTTTTTATGGTGACTTATATTTTAGTGACCAGTATTTTCAAAACCGCAAAAAGAAAAACTTGAAATTTTCTTTAAACAAGATAAGTTTCAATGTAGCATTTACTAATAATACACCAGCTTATATTAATCCTAGCATTCATGCAAATTTAATTTTGAATGTCTACAAGCATTTCCGGATGCGTAGTAGGAGGTTTTTTTTTTCTGTTTTGCTAGTCTCAGCGGTTTGGCATACTTCCAGTGAGAACAATTTAAACTAACAAACTTTTTTAATCAACATGACAATTCATTCTATCTCCAGCTTGGTTGTAATAGTTATGTAATGCTAGTGGTGATCAGTTTAATACGCACGTTACGGTTTGGTTTCTACTTTGCAATTACTTCTTATACTTTTTTAATTAATGTTTAGTATTTTTTATTTATAATATATAACGCCGGATCTCAAACACAAAATTTATAAATTAAAATTGCTTTCTAATACTCCTCTTAAGGTTACTGCGACTGTTTTTGAGGATCAAACCGGACTTCGTACATTCATGTTCTTATACCTTCAGAAGTATTGATGCTATCATCATTTTTTAAGCGTTTTTGGTATAATTAGACATTTTTTCAGAAAAGAAAAAACCTGTTCTGAGCTTTGTTACCAAGTTAATCAGCTTTGTATTATGATTTTTTAAGATGTATCTTTTCAGCTACCTTTTTCTGGTTGTTTAATCTTTAAATGCTTTACGCTTTGTTTCTAGATATAATCACTCAAAAAAAAATAAAAAAAAAGAGCAAGCGGAAAGGACTAGTTTCGGATAAACAAGTAGTGACAGATAAAAAAACGCTATTTTCCAGGAATAAGAGGGGGTCCTAGTCGTGCAGATGGCTCTTATTAAAACTCTTATGAGCAGAATTAGTTAATAAGCCAATTTTATAACTAAAACAGCCAATGTAAGTTTTTTTATGTCTGAAATATTATGAGAAGTATGTCATTACTCTAAAGAAAGGGTGAAAGGATACCACATACTTCTCATAATATTTCAGACATAAAAAAACTTACATTGGCTGTACTAATGAGTCACATTATTTAGTTATCAACACAGTAATTTCAAAGCCTAACCCGTTATGTTTTAAAAAATGTTTTTTGAACCTAAGATGATCATAGTAACCTTGATGTCAGAGATTTTTTAAATTAACATTTTTGTTCTCGGTTCCAGCAACTAACTTATTTCGTATTATTAAATAGTTCTGGATCAAAGGCCACTCATATAATTTGTGATATCAATGTTTGTAACCAATGAAAATACTTTGATAAATTATTTCATTATAATGTGATTAATTGTTGATATAATTAATCCTATATACGATAATTCTCAGAATTGGAGCAGGCCTGAAACAAAACAAAACTTGTATTCTAAATTCAAGACAGACTTGCTTAAATTTACTAAAAATGTAGACTTCGATTCTCTGACGAAATATGGGCGGTTAAGGTAATTTCTTGTGGACTTTATTTTGTAGTTGTTTTTTTTTTTAATTTGTTTAATTCAGTTTTTTTATTTTTTTATTTATATTATTAATTGTTTATTATTTATTACTTAATTTTATTTTAATCCATTACTTAAATTTAGTTAAAATAAAATGAATATTTAAACTTATTATAATTATCATTCTTATAGTATACCTTTAAGACATGGAGCATGTATCTCTCATAAACGGTTTTTACATGGGAGTTACAAGGCAATAAGGAAAAGATGAAAAAAAAAACCTGGGGTCATCCTGTTATTGTTTATTTATTGGTCTTAGCGCTCTAAGACTTCTATACTCCAATGTCAACTAACTTTTAGATCTTAGCATTTGAAATCTAAGCGATAAACTACTTGCAAACAATATTCAAATGGCTTTATGTAGAAACCAAACGAATTTAGATTTGTAAAATAGCCCATTTATTTTAAAATATAACTGACATCTAAGTTCATATCCGTCGGACTAACATCAAATATAAGAAGTTTTGATTAGATCGGCTCCATTAGACGTTTTCTTTTACAAGGTCAGCGATTAGAGTGTCTTCCTTTGATAAAAAACACTGACTTAGAGATTAATAAAGAAGTTCAATTCAATATAACTATATCATCTTCTGCAGTTATTCTAAATTATTCAGTCTTATTGACAGATACGATTTTTTTTTTCAGGGGGTTTTTGTAATTTCCTATTTGATTAGAAAATTTAGAATAATCAAGCAGATATTTGTTTTTCAATGTTTATTATATGTTTTGTGTATTACGTGAATCTAGGTCGTTTATCGTCTATGGACCTGTCTGTATTATTTTGAAGATAGTGAAGGAATAACAAAGCTTTGACCTTTACTAACAATAATTGGCAGTGGTAACCTGAAAATATTTGTTCGCTATTTTATTTATTTTTCTTAAAAGGTACGGTCAAAAATTAAAAACATTCATGGCAAAATCACATGCCCGTATTACAATACACAAATTAAAATCATAAAATCAAGATAAATTTTGTGTTGTTTTATATGAACGATTATGTTCCCACTTCTGAAACCCTTCTTTCTGTCTTACCTCTTATTACTATACTTAAAATTATTCGTGTATCAATATTTATCGTGTAAGATATGTATATTATTACGTTTTGTCATATTTCTGTACGTTAGAGATAAGATGTCTTAGGTAACATTTTCGAAGATTTACAAGAGAGCGAAAATAAGCTGCAGATCGCTTATTGTGGATAGTGACCAGTCTTTGAGACCATACCTGAAGTGTTGCACATTTCTGTACCATTTTAGCCTATTCACGATACTTTACGTAGAAACACGTATTGGGGCTGCAATCTATGGAAGGCTAATTCTAATATCAGTTCTAATATCAAAGTATTATCTGAAGAACTTTATTCTACCATATTCACAGGATTTTGAATATTTTCTTTTTCAGCACCCTTATCACTCAGTCATAACTGACAGTGGTGCTAACTTTTTTTTTTCAAAAATAAAATATTTTTTCTTCTGAGAAAGGGATCCAAACTTATAATCATGTAATAATTTTTATCCCGAAAAGAAACCCTTTTTCTTGAGCGGTCCTAAGCTCTGTGTTAGCTGACCGTATAATTTATCAATATAATGATTAACTGTGTACTATTATTTTCTAGCAGTTCATAATTACCTGATTTCATCTGTACTGTCTTATCAGTATTTATTTACAGTCCCAACTTCTAATCATAATGAACCACGCTCCAAAACTTACATGGCTTGATAGTAATATTCTAACAATCGATTGATTAAATCATCATTATGTTCCAGGTACAGATAGATGAATTAGAACGGGAAGAACAAGATTGGGTCGAGAACAGCCTGATTGAGGCCGAGAGGCGCAAGTGCGTGCGCAGGGTTCTGGATATACAGAAGTTGACGGCAGTGGCCAAAGGAGACAACTACACCAGCGATCTGTCCAGGCTCCGTATCAAGGTACAACAACTGGATGGGCGAGTGGAAGATCGGTGGGTCATCTACAAGACATTACCTCACACAGAATTCCGCCACAAGTACATGAAGCAGACTGGCCTCTTCCGCACGGAGTTCAGGGTAAATGCAGAAAACTTTTTTTTTTTTAAACAAATATTGAGTAATAAATTACTGGTCTCGGCGAGTAAGTTTAAGATCTCAATTCTTTTAAGGCAATCTTTCACCATTTTGAATGTTATTTGTGTGATATTAGGAGTTATCTTAGAGTTTAGGAAATGTGTTCTCAGCATAGCATCTGGTTTAATGGAGATTGGATACTATTAGTGAAATAGGATCCACCAGGTATTAAAGGCACGCTATGAAGAAGGAGATATTGTGGTTCGCGTTAAGCAAAACATAACTGCAGAGACACGTGTCGAGACCAGCTTCCCGGTAATTTAACGCAGGGTCGGAACAAGAGAGAGGCAAAGAGAGTACTTGCCCCGGGCGGCAGAATTTAGAGGGCGGCATATTTCGCGTGACATTTTTTTAGGTCAAGTAAAAAATATTTATTTTTGATTGTTTTGATCTTTACTCAGTTAATAAATGAGTTTATGTTATGAGACGATGACATAAAATATTTACATTTAAATTATATTACGTTACAATATGGGTATAAATTCTAGGTAGGATCTACCAAAGTCTGTATAAGTTAAAACTGATTATTTTTTAAATAAGAATCTTTGAAAGCTCTCTATCCTCTCCATAGCTAGTATTATTTTTAAAACGTATAATATATGTATAAATTCTAGATTTAAGGCAAGAAACTCCCTGTACAAAAACCAACACTGTATTTGTTTGTTTTCGAAGTTTTTGCAGATGATTTTTTAGTTCAAAATGAAGCACAAGATATAACAGCCACCAGACATACAATCGTGTACAACTTCTGCAAGTACCTTTTTTAAAATCGATTTTTCTTTGGAATTTACTTATATATACAAGATAAAATTTGTCTTATCTCAGCAACATAACTTCAGTAGCAACCATTTTTGCAGAAAATGTATACCTACTAATAAATAAACACATAATGAGAGAAAATATGTGCTAATGTGCTTGTGGGCAACTGTAACAAACATTATTACTATATTAAGCAATATTCAATTGTTAGAGAAGATTTAATATATTATTAATTCATTAATTTGTGAAAACTAACTTCCCATTGATATTTAACTTTATATTTAAAAAAAAAATTATAATAATGTCATCGACGTTTCGAAGTCCTTCTTCGTCTTCAGGATCTTTATTTTCTACAATACAACATAAAACAATTACTATTAATAAATATTCACAACCTAGTTACATACTAGATACAACTTATCAAAATTTTATATTATCTTTAAAATACACATAGCTCTTTCCATGTCCACACATCTGTATTATGCAGACATAATAAAATAAACGAAGTATAAAATAATGTATAATTTAAAATTTGACAAACAATACATTGCTTTAAATATATAAAATAGAATATTAACAAAAATCTGTAAAATAATCGTAATAATAGTTAGTGGGAAGAGAATAGGAGGGGAGGCATATGACAATAAATGCATGGATTAGCACAAAGTTCATCTCAGTGATAGAACAGTGTGACAAGGATATGAAAGTAAAGTCACAATGGCTTAAGATAGGGAGACCAATTATCACCGGTGCTATTTAATCTCGCCTTGGAAGTGGCAATTCGGAAAATTAAGACTAACCCTGGTGGTACCATCTATAATCGGCTCACACAACACATGGCATATGCGGATGATGAAAGTTGGGATTCATGATAAGCACTGAGAAGACTAGGTATATGAAAACATCCCGACATGCCAGGGAAAAAGAAGATACTGTTAAATTGGGAGAAGAAACTGCAACTGTAATAAATTTAAGTACCTGGAGGGAGTAGTTACGAAAAACAATAATTTGGAAGCTGAAATAAAAGGTTGTAGGCAGGATGTTTCTTTCAATTTTTTTATAAAGATCTTGCCTTTATTCAAATACTTTTCAAGTGCCAAAATAGTAGAAAATGCAGTTTTCAGGCACGTAGTTGTCAAACATTTCCCGAGGGAGGACCCCTCAGTACTCTTCTTTAATCTCTAGCCGGAGGCCCTCAAAGGAATCTGTCCGGACCTGCCAATGTAACAATCACAGTAATGTTCTCTTGGCCTTCGGAAATTATTTCATGCCCAGACACTTAATTCTGCAATTCGACAGTCAGTCTTTTAACTAAAACTAAAATTAATTGTTTCACTGAATCCATTTAAAACAAGAAAATGGCTGCTACATTCCATTCAAATCACGTTTTTTTATTTATGATCAACTAATCAATTATATACGCTTTGCCTTCTACAATGGATTGATACTGAATGTAATCAGTTCAGATACCCATTTCCACTGGTAATGTTTGCATTGAAAGCTGATCATGAAATAGTTATCTTTATCATATAATAAATGATAAGAAACGTTGAATATCAGTAACTTTCGAGATAAAATTCAAATCAACAATCTTTATGAGATTAGGTAATCCTATCGGCCTTCGTATTAATTATCTCGGGAAGAATTATGATTATGGAAGGAATTCCTTGTATGGCGTAACTGCGGCCTTGTGATGATTAGTTTTTAAATTAGACCAGCAGTCATCAAACAAGCATTTTTATTTATGTGCATTAACGTGATATATTTTTAAATTATCATGTATAAATGTTAACATTTCTCTAAAATAGTAAATATACGATATACAGTCTATATCAGTAAATCGAACGTTGAATGAACCAAGGTGTGCTAAATAGTGTGTATTTGTATATCTAAAACTTATTATTGAAAATAGTTTTTTTATTTTTTTTAAATAAAACTAATCCATGGACTTGAATATACTTCGAAAATCTATGTGAATTTGTAATTTGTGTCGGTTTATTGATATTTTTTTTCAGCCAAGTGCAGTTTTAAATCAAGGCACCTTTAATTTGCCATCAAAAAGTTCATAAAACTACGATTTACATTATATTATATGATATTTTAATAAAATAACAACATTAAGTAATATTTAATACCAAGAAACACAGTAAGTTCCTATTAAATAACAAAAAAAAAAATGAAAAAATTAAATTTCCTTCGAACTCTAGACAATCTCTTTAATAGTACATACAATGAAATATAAGGGAGAAGGGAAGTTTATTTTAAAACAGTTATATCATTAATATAATATGAAATCCCCATAAGTATCAAATATTATATACCGGAATACCATTAAATATTATGTAATCCAATATAAATACCCATGAGGGATACCATTTAATACTTGGTGCAATAATGATGAGATATCAATAATCTAAACTTATCTATTAAGAGTTTATTAACTCTTTAGCTTTGATTTAATCGACAAAGAGTAACCATAAAAAGATATATAATCATATTAAAAATCTGCATTAAATTTAAGTATCAACATCAATAAAAAATAACTAGCAAATTTTATTTTAGAATTGAAATTAAAATATTTGAGCCATCAAACAATTTATACTTCGTCATTGCCTCCGTGAAACCGTTGCGTCAAAACATGATTTTACAGGACAAACAAAAAACTGATTTGTATGCAATGTTACAAAATATAATTTTATAAACGAATAATAAGCATTCCAATATGGTAGTGTTCAATGACTACGAAAGCACCTGTGGAAAGTGTTGACCAAACCCTTAACTAGAAACCCCATAACGCCCAAATTTCCCGACGGTCAATAAGTACTCTTAAGCTATTCCTTCGTTCACGACATTTTCTTCCACAAACTACCCGTAAACTCCTCGTATCCTCCCTTATCTTCCTCCACTTTGACTATAGCTGTGTGGTATACGGAGGCCTCTCGAGGATGCTCGAGGACAGATTGAAGCGGATCATGAATCAGATTTGTCTTCGGTGCCTCGAGACGGGCTCATGTATCCAACCTTTACGGCGAGTTAAAGTGACTCTTCCCTTCCAACCGTAGACAATATTTCCTGGGATCTTTTCTATACCAAACTATCACCACCCAGCACCCTGCCTACATCTACAGCCTCTTACAATTAAAATCCTCGATCCACGCACAGGAAACAAGATCGCGCCTTTCTGACCTCTATACCCCTTTCCATGGAACCAAAACATTCGAACGTTCCTTTTTCGTCCGCTCCTCTATCCTCTGGAATTCCTTTCCTTCTAATATGCGCAATGCTTTTTCTCTATCTTCATTCAAATCCCTCCTTTTTCAACACCTTCTTTCTATCCAAAATGATGCTCGCTAATTATGAAATTGCAGTCTAAGGCCATTGTGTTATGCTTAAGGGGCCTAGTCCCAGAATAAAATTCTTCTTCATATCTATTCTAAAGACTATGATCATAGTGCCCTCATGGGTAGGTAACAGTAGCGAATGAGTAGCGTAAAAAACTAACATATAGTTTATATGTTATATAGCTTATATAACTATAGAGTTCTTTTTGATCAATTTAAATCATGCTACGATTTTTTAACACATGAGTACTTTTTACCAGTAAATAGGAGATAAAATATTGTTTTTAATAAAATCAAAATCGCATAACTGATTTTAGGTCGCTTAGATTTCACGGCAGCAATGGCTATTTATACTAGCATAAAACATAGATCAACGTTATTCCCTCTGGACTGCCGACGGGTTCTGACCAGCCGTAATCCATTGATCTTGACCGATTCGTGTCTGCCTTTAACCAGTGCTTGAATACACTTCGATAGCATGGTTAGTTTCAAAACTGATATGGATCAGTTATTAGGCTACCACTGAACTATGGGATTTATGTTAAGTAATTAATAGTTGACCCTAAAAATTATATGAAGTTATTTATTTATTAATTATTATTTATTTTTATATTGCAATCTCCCAGTTTTACTTATTTATTACTGTTATTAATTTTTTTAGTTATTGTTATTTCTCTATCAGTTTAATTTATTATTATTGGTAATCATTGATTATTGGTCAGTTTTATTGATAATCATTTTAATCTATTAATATTAACTAATTTATTTTGTTATTGTTATTGCTCTATCAGTTTAATCTTAAAACTATTTACAAATTCATCAGTTTTCATTTTTCTCATTATGCCTTCTTTTTATTTATTTACTTAGTCAATTTTAATATCATTCACTGTAAATATCATTATTTTTGTATCTCGTATACGCAGCCCTGATGAAGACCTGCAAAGTGGGACGAAACGTCGGTTTCTAATAAATAGTCTTTACTATTTTTGATCTATATTTAGTAAAAAGACCCAGCAGATCGGTGAGAAAAATGCGAATGAAAAAGAGCGAAACGTTTAATCATCAAACCAAACAGACAGCCGCGGTAATTTATTTCAATCAAAGCTCATTTAGAGGCTTTTTTATAAATTAACAATGATACCCAATTAATTTAATATCATGTAATGGTAATAAATTACTTTTTTTTATAGGCAAATATTTATTTAATAGCAAAAATATTTAGGCATATCAATCCTACCTTAAAATGTATCCAAGATACAGAAGAAGGATCAAAGACCAGAAATTAGCTATTAGCGAAAAATTGATCAAGAGAAAGAAAAAATGAGGATTGGAAAAAAAAAAAAAAAATGCCAAATTTGTGAGAGTATAAAGAAATTGTCAACTAATGACAAAAAAAAATCAATTATTATGATTTTTTACAAGATAAATTTGTGAAAGAATAAAAGAAATATGAACTACGAGTATATAAAATTAAAAAAGTTTGGTATAATTGGTATAATATTAAATTAAAAATTAAGGGACAATAAAATGAAACCGCCAGGTCTCTTAGAAAGAGAGCAAAAAGGCCCGTTTTTACATTCCATTCTATTCGATTTACTGATATAGACTCTATATTTTATATTTACTATTCTAGAGAAATGTTAACATTTATACGTGATAATTTTAAAATTTAAAGACATGATAACATACATGGATAAGTTTACAACATGCACAATTGTCACACAACAGAAGTTTATACTTTCCCGTACTATCGTGTTTTGCTGAGAGAGTGCGAAAAAGCTTTTAAAAAATAGAAAACTATCAGGGAGAAATGTAAATCACGAAGTATTTTGAAGAAGAGCTTCTTAAGATTCCACTCACTGCCAAAAAAAAAAAATTAAAGCCTACTGGTAGATAAATACCGATACAGACGTAGAGCAAAAGTTGAAAGACACAACTTAATCACTGTAGAACCTCTTTTTTAAGTCGGTCAGTCTCTTGTATTTATTTCATATTATTAGATACTGTTTTTATAATATAGTTTATCACAATTACAAGAATTAGTAATTATAATAGAAACTTACTAAGAAATCTAGTGTACCGTAACGGTGTTGAACTCACTGCAAAACTCTGGTTAATTGTGGTTACTGGTTACTGTTCAAGTGTGACTATTGTTTGAGATTGGGGCAACACTTAAAACTAATAACAACCGAAATTTTCTCTAATTTACATTAATATCTAATATTTATTGGCAAATCATACATATTATCATAATGAATCAGGTTAAAGTTAAATAAATAAAAAAACAAATATTATTCAGACCAAAATGTAATACAAAATAATTCATCATGATTAATACACTGTTATATTGCAAAAAAAATAACCACTAGCACATTTCATTTTAAAAATTTAACTTGTACTGATAAAATTAAAGTTAAATCAGTTTTATCATGCTATTTGAAAAATATTTACAGAACAACTGACCACTGGAAAATAACTATTAATATTCTTTGCAGATGTTCCAGGACGTGCTACCGGAGCTGGAAAGCATCAGGCGAGAGAAGGAAGTCGGAGAACCATACTGGGGAGAATCATACGCACTCAGAAACTACGAAAGCCTTCTATTAGAGGATTTATCTGCAAGTTATTTTTTTTTTCTTTCAATAAATATAAACTTCAATAGAAGCAAACGGGTAAAAACATTCAATTTCAGAAGTGTTAAAGGTTTGCAGTTCAGAAGAAACACCAATTCGCACAATATTTGACGGTTCATCCACATTCTTTGAAAGAAAGGTTCCAATTGCTATCTTATATCAACATATGGCTCCATTCACAGTCCAGATTGACAGTCTGTAGAGCCTCCCATATCCATTTAGGGACGCGTGTCGATTATTGCCATTTCCTCTACACCTGAATATGAAAAGAAATTATTTGCTGATTTAATTTACGAAGCAGCAGTTGATAAAAAAATATTTTTCGCAGTCTTAATTATCTCCATATTAAAAAAATAAACATTTTCTTATCTATTTTTTTTTTTTTTTTTTTAATTGAAAAAAACTTTTGGTGACGATATTAATTTTATGATTATCAAATTTTTTACTGACGAATCATATTGGGAAATGAAATCATTTTTAACAAAATAGTTCTACCAGACTATGTCTTGAGTTGGGTGGAAACGCCGAAATACAAATTTTTTAACAAGTATTACACTTTCATGTTAGCGTCTAAGAGTGTTACTTTGATCCTTAAGGGATACCATTTCTCCAATGTCGTTAAAAGTTTCTTGTTGAAGAGTGTTAACTACCAGTGGTAGTGAAAGGCGCGAGAGGGCTGTGAGAGAAATATGAGAAGTATACCTCGTGATTGGTGGGTACCAAGTTCGGCGGAAGGATAACCATAGATTACCTGGTATTTTTCTTCTTCCTCATATTATTCTCCGTTTAACAACTTGTCTCGAACTGCTGGCAGGATTACTTCTTCTCGTAGTATATAGATAAGTGTGAACTCTAAGTTGCATAAACTCAATCTGTGATTAGAAAGTAACTAGTAGTTTTAGTTCATTATCTCTTCCTTAGTCGCAATTTCCGAAAATGTGAGGGTGGGAACATTTTACCAGAAATTGGAGATATTTTCCTCCGGTAAACTTGAAGATGTATCGGGTAGGATAGACGAACCATGTTTGATATCAACCACCAGAAAATTCTTTAGAGCTTTGAGTTGAATTTGTGAGCAATCGAAAGTGTAATAAATATTTTTTGTATATTAAAAAAGTATGTACATAAATTGGATTTATGTTGGTTTAGATTCGTATTGAAGAAAAATTTCTAATTTGACATATTTTTTATTATTTTACTCCAGTTTTATTTCAAGAAAAAATTTATATTTAGTTGACATCTGCATGATGGTATAGAAGGATCAATCTAATTAGGTATTGATAAATTATTTGCCACTTCGATAATTTTGTTTTATTGAAAACTAGTTTCGAATGTTCTACATTCATCTTCAGTTCAAGGTTTAAACAGAATATATCAAACAGAAAAGTTTGTGCTAGTTTCTTTTCGCACTGAACTAAAAATATTCTACACTAAAGTGCGAAAAGAAACCAGTACAAACTTTTCTGTTTGATATAATCCATTTAAACCTTGAACTGAACATGAATGTATAATATTCGAAAATTGTTTTCAATAAAACAAAATTATAGAAGTGGCAAATAATTTATCAATCCCTAATTTATATTTAGTTTGAAAACATAGACATTGGTATTTTTATAGAACATTCAAACATTTTTTTCCCATCTCGGAGGTGGGAGGAGAGAGGGGTCCATCCAAGGATTAACTTTAAAGACACCCATCCGGGGATGTAGGGAGCCTTCTATGTATATGTAATATTTTCTACGCCTAAGTCTAATATTTACAAAACAACATTCAAATAGGTTTATATAATTTTTGTTTACAGATAAGAATAAATAAACGTATTTTGTAATTTCGGAGTGGTTCGGACCCTCTGAACCTTCACTCTTGTCACTGGAGACAGTCATGAATTGCATCAGCTATTGATTCCCAGGTGTTATCAATGAGTTTTAGAAAGTGGTGCAATTTCACCCGACCTATCCATAAACTTGGCTCCAATAGAGATGGGTTGTGAGTGCCTCAAGTGGTATCAGTGACAGATTGTTCCTGTTCCTCAACCGTACCTGAAAATGTTAACCCATTTTAATCACAAGTATGATAAAATTGTCCTCCTCTATCTGAATCCAGCACTAAATCCTAGACCGGTCCAAGAAAGTTTTGATTCTTGTTTCAAGGAAGTTGAAGGGTCATTGTGCATATTAACTAAAAACACGAGCTCTCTTGAATTTAATAAGCTTTCCGGGCACATAGCCTTTAATCTAGTCTCCTTAATTAAGTATTCACTCTAAGTTACCTTATCTAAGACAGATTACAAAAACTAGACCAACCATGCCATCCGACTTTTTTCCTGTAGATTTTTTATAGCAGTATGGCCTAAAGGATTATTTTCTTATCTTACTCCAATCTGTTAAGATTGTTGAATAAGCGCTTTCTTCAATTTTACGATCGACGAAGTGTTTTTGAAGTATTTGGTCAGAAACCCTTTATAAAACAAATAAACAAGGTGCTTTAAGGATTATTATACCTGAATAAATACGACAAGAGACTAGATAACAGAATTATTTCTTTTTTCGATTATTTACAGTGTACTTTATGATATTTTAATAAAATAACAACATTAAATAATATTAAACACCAAGAAAAAAAATGAAAAATTAAATTTCCTTCAAACTCTCGAAAATCTCTTTAATAGTGCATACAATGAAATATAAGGGAGAAGGGAAGTGTACTTTATAACAGTCATATCATTAATTAAATATTAAATTCCCAGAAGTATCAAATCCCTACGTGGAATACCATTAAATATTATGTACTCCAACATAAATACCCACGAGGGATATAAAGGATTATTTTCTTATCTTACTCCAATCTGTTAAGATTGTTGAATAAGCGCTTTCTTCAATTTTACGACCGACGAAGTGTTTTTGAAGTGTTTGGTCAGGAACCCTTTATAAAACAAATAAACAAGGTGCTTTGAGGATTATTATACCTGAATAAACACGACAAGAGACTAGATAACAGAATTATTTCTTTTTTCGATGTATCCGTTTATAATGAGAACCTTTTTCTTTTTTTATAAAAAAAAAATCGATTTGAACAAAGTAAGAATACATTGTGTATCTTAGTATATTAATGTATATCTAATTTCACTCCAATGCCTTTACCTCAAGTATTTAATTGATCCCCCTGTGTAATCAATAATCAAAGCAATAATCCAGATAGAATTAAATTCAGAGTCCTAAGTAGATATTAAATAAATACATAATAAAACTCTTTTGTATTGAAACCAGTGCAATTTTTTAATTATTAACAACTTCAAATTGTAACTGTCTATTTTAATGGAATAGGATGATTTTGAAGAGAAATTTATTATTTTTTTTTTTTTTTGTAAACGCTGCGGTTATTTTTTAAATGATCGTTATTAGTTTAATATAAATGAATGAATACCATTTACATTTACATAATACATATACGTTAAAAGCTTTTTAAATTTGTTGTTTCAATAATTTCATATGACCTCTGTTATTTATTGTAAAATTTTGCAGAAATATTAATCAGAGTTGATTGAGAACCATAAAAATGGTCGCTCTTGGTGTACACGTAAATACATATATTTTATTGTACATCGAATTGAATACAATGAGTAACTTTAACCTTCAGGTTTTAGGCTACAAGATGGGTCAAAGGAAAGAAGGTTTAGACTTCAAGCACTGTTCTCTTGTCATGCGTGCTTTGGGCAAGTTCCACGCTCTGTCTGTGATACACAGGTCAGTAAATGTTGTCTTGTTTATTTATGTACATGTATTGGTAAATTCATTTCAGTAATATTTAAAAAAAATCAATTAATTTAAATTAAAATATGGTATTAGTACATTTTATTCTTAGGACTAAGCAATAACAGTTCGGTATTTACGAGAGAGCATTAATTTAAAAATTATTATAGTTGATTTTTTTTAGTCATCACTTAAACAAAAATTTTAGCAGTATTTTTCAATAAATTTTTTAAATCTATGGGATAATTTCCCAACATAATAAGTTGGGAAGATATAACTTTTTAATCTTCTTTCGAATAATAAGTGGATCTATTCTAAGTTTGTGTTGCTTAACATATCTTAGATTTCACTTATAAATATTACGACATAAAACTAGACGTGAAACTACCATCAAGTTTATACTAAAATTATAATCCATAAAACATTCAAAAACATATATTTCACATCTTCACCCGAAAGACAGGATTATTTTCTCTTATCGTGATATAAAAAAAATCTTATTTTAGTTTTCTATATAATTATTTAAATGTGCATTTTACGATAATAATTCCATTTGTTCTAATTATAAGTTGTATATTGTATTATTTCCTTTGAGCCAAGACGAGTAAATAAGACACTTCATTGTTGGATTGATCTTACCAGTAAGAAACAAGATTATAAAAAAAGGATAAAATGAAATTCCGCTGTGCCCTACATGTAACTTAAACATTTTTTCCGCGTTCCGGGATAAAGGAATGCTTACTATGCTGAAACCCGTAGCCCAACAACAAGCCGGACTTTTAGAGGCACATGGACCCTTCAGTTGACAGAATGGCCGACACAATTTTCAGTAATCTTAGAAAAAAAAGTTGTTCTTTTTTGTAAAGAATACATTAGAAAAAAAATACCAATCACTAAAAAATAATAGTTATCTCATTCATTCTCTTTTTAAAAAAAAAAACGAATTTCCACGAAATGACTGAGCGTATGTTTACACAGAACTGTTGTTTTGAATCACAAGGCCATCAAATTAATATCTATCACGATTAAGGATCTATAAGTAATATCGACAAAGTAATTAATTAAATAAATAATGAAATATTAGCGAAATAAATAAATAGAAACAAAAATAAAATCAAAGCTAAAATTAAATACATCTGTTAAAAACAGCCATACTTAATAAACTACATTACGGTGGCTCTCGCTGAAATATAGGACAACAAAAAAAAATACAAAAGTACTAAACAAAATAATTAGTTTAAACAATCATAAGACCAGAAAATTTAGTTTATGTTTAAATTATGCATTTCTTATTTATATATTTTTTTTATTGCAGAATTCATATGTATATTTTTGTAAATTTAAGTAAATTGTTCATTATAATGATCACAAAACAAAAATTGAAATTAATAATAATTGGAATTAACCATTTATAGATGTACCTAGCACGAATCAGCGAATTTTTCCTTGCCTTAATATTTGATAATACATTTTAAAAATGGTAGAAATGATAGACTATTATTTAAGAAAGTATACTGAAAAGCTAATATTAGGTGCTACCCATACATAAATATTCTACCTAGACAGCCTGCATTCGCTGTACAAGATAAGACTGGATTTTAGACAAAATAAACTTGATACTTGGTTCAGCATGGATCTGCTCTAGTTCCCTGAACGCTGGGGCTATTTGTACAGTCAGTCTCCTGTGGAATCGGCGATTAGCGAGGGAAGGATTTGATGTTTACCTTTAGTTCTATGAAATTCGCTAATATCGGAGAGGCGGAGGAGGGAGAGATTCGTGTGATGTTACTGTCTCATTAAATGCCATACACAGCCGTGGACGAAAGTATTTTCACCCAAAATTTTTATTAGAACAAGTGAAAGGGAAAAACTGGCTGAAAAGGATTGAAAAATAAATCATTAAAGGGATCCATTTTGTATACACAAATTTAGGAAATAGCTTTAAATTTAAAAATAGTTTATTAATGAAACAGACAGTTTTTCATGGTGACTAATACTTTTGGCATAGGTTGTGCAGTTAGATTATCGTAATAAGTAGCCGTAATAAGTACCAAGAGAAATATTTTAAAAAATGCATTTTTTTTAATTTTTATTATTTTATTAGCATAACAGGCTTCTGAACAAAACCAATAATCATATTCATGCCGGTCTCGAAATCAACTATTTCCGAAGCTGTACGAGAACAATTTTTCATTACCGGAATAGTTTATTCTCAAAGAGAGATTAAGTTATTCTCAGGACTACATCTTCTCTCGACTCATTGTAACTATTTTTTTATAATTGTTAATAGTATTATTATTTCTCCTTGGAATGATTTAAATATTATTTACCATCGGTGACATCTTCATTTTGAATCCGATGCATCGATTCCAATTCAATGAGGTAAATCAGGTCATATTATGATGTTCAAATTATATAATAAAAATTTAATAAATAGATTTTAATGTATCGTAACGTGGGGCTATTTGGAATAAAATCGAAAATAAGTAGTGGGAATGTGGTAAAATGCAACAGGGCCTAGCGCTAGTGTTGTTACCTATAGTAGAGGTTGCGAATTATGCCGATATTTTAATAATAAGAAACTTAGGTGTGATTTAAAGACATTTTTCGGTGGTTACCAAGTAACCCTCTACTGGGTCCAAGTAGTCCCAAGCTGCCTTTGGTGAAATGGTTTTGTTAAAATTTTCAGTTTTTAAATTCATTTTTATTAATTAATTAATTAATTCAATTTCATCTGCAGTTTAAAAACGAAACATAAATATCGCTAGCAAAGCAGCATTTATACTTCATGCATCAGTATAAATCACTCTGGCATTAACTGTTATAATGTCTATATTTATTTAAAGAAATATTAAATATATGACGTCTAATTTTCAGGGAAAGAGGAAACCTGATTATTTCGGACTTTGAAAAGAACTTTTTCGAAAGGAACTTTGAAATGATGGAAAAATTTTATCTAATGTCCTACGAAGAGCTAATTCAATCTTTAGAAACAAAGTGGGACCCGGAATGGTGAGAGCTACATAATTTTATTTTTTAATATCTTCCATATATTTTTGGTTTTTTATTAACTTACAATAATGACAATATATTTAATGAGATTATTTTTGGAATAATTTTAAAAAAAAAGCTTCAAGCTAAAGTCAAATACTATTTCCGCGATATTAATCTGTATCAGGAACTGTAAATTTATACTCTTAAATGCCTTGAGCTAATATTTGTAAATATTTGTGGCATCGATAGCGAAAGCCATATATTTTCTGATATAGTGAGAGCTACGTGTTATCAGGGCCTGATGCGTCCGTGTCTACGAGCTGGTGGCTAGCTAATGACCGACGAGTGGGGCGTCTAAATGATAAGCAAGTTAAGTTGGGGTCTACTCCTTTTCCGAAGCGCTGGGCGGCGTCCTTGATGGTATGCGGCCGCCGTCGCTAGGGAGGATACTAAAAAATGATATCTGGGACCCCTGAAATGCATATAACAAAAAAAAAGTCTGGAAAATTTTAACCATATATAAAATTGGAGGCGATGTAAATCCGACATCTTTGCTAAAGGATGGCAAGGGAATTCGAGATCAGCATTCAACATCTGTTCCTTGATTTCAAGGTCGCTTATGGCAGCCTTTCAAGAGAGGGAATGCTAGAGTTCAATGAGCTACATCCGGGTATTTTGCTTTCACAAAGGAATCAGATAGGGCTGACGCCTAGCATGCCTTCTTTTTAACTTCAGTCTAGAGTGCGGGAATCTAATATTCAGCGGACCAACTAGAATATTCCAACGACGTTGATGTGATTGGGAAGATTTTCGGTGCGACGAACGACGCCTTTCTCGACCTACAAACAGAGGCTGCTAGAATGTTACTCGTATAAATGCACGCGAACCGTATTGCTGTAGCTTAGAGGAACAGTCAGGTGTATATCTACTATGAATTGCTGAAGTATCTTAAGAGCAGTGACATACGCAGGACTACCAAAGTGTGGTTATACCAAACTTATCAGGCCTGTCATGATCTACAGATCGGTGCTGGGCACTTTCAAGAATCCAGGAACTGGGTGTCGCTATGTTTGAACGCCGAATCCTCCGCATAATTTACGGTCTGTAATGATAGAGGCTGTTGGCAACATACCAAGGCCGAGTTGATGACTAAACAATGACCATTTAAAGTAACACCGACATTACCTCCGTTATTAAGTTATGTAGACTACGGTGGGCGGGACATCTAGCGATAGTGGCCGAAGACCAAATCCCGAGGAAGATGTTGGACGAACGGCTGTGCGTATGGGGACGGGTCAACTGACCTAGGCTGCGCTGGTACATTGTTTCATCTTCTCAATCTAGATGGAAAAAAGTTATTTCCAGGAATGGATGTTTAACTAATGAAACAACGCCCTTAATCATCCGATTCCAACAATCGCTTATGTCTAATATTCTACTAATAATCATAAGAGTTAAAGTTAACTAGTGGTTAAAGTGCAATTGGGAGAATAGGTCAATCACATTCCTGCGATACTTTCAATGCCATCTGACTCTGGCAGTTCGTATATGCGTGGACATTTTTAGCAATGGATCTTATTCCTGAGGATGAGTACTATATATTTTTAATTAATATAAATCTGTCTGTTTGTCAAAAATTTTGAAAGAATATTTTGAAAATACATGAAAAATATACGCTATGTTTTCTTAGTTTCATAGCTTTAATGATCTGAAAATATCATGCGCCTTCTTGTACCTCAGTTCAATTATTTCATATCTTAGTTGCACCATTACTATTTGTATATGCATTTTAACCACCACGCTCGAGTATAACTATGTTTTTATTATTTATTTTTTGTGAAGCACTTTCTCACTATTTTAATAATTGCTCAATTTCATACAGGATGATGAGCTCTTGACAAAATTTTATTTAACTGATGTAACTAAGGACTTTCAAAGAGAAATCAAAATTAAGTTGGCTTGCTATTCTTCAGCATTTGCAGCCAAATGGATTGCTGCAGGAAAGTCAAAGGAGGGTTTTTGAGGAGTAAAAGCATCCATTCTACATGACGATATCCAATTCCACTTGCGCAGTACCTATCTTCATGAAAATGCAGCGCTTGAAAATGCAACTCCTGCAGGACAGCTCCGAAAAGATTTCGATGAGTCGTCATTCAAAACAGAAAAAAAAACTTTGAAGTGAAGACCTCGTTCAATCGTTTTGCGTTGGGTGTGTTGATAGCAGCTGCAGAACTAGTTGTGCGTTCGACAGGAATTAGGAACGTTACCATAGAGATCAGAAACATAAGTCCAGAATATTCTTCAGTGCTTCATTATTCAAGTTTTAAGAAAACCAATTCTTTTGACAGTGCTAGACAATTAAGTGACGACGAGACATTAGCTTATTATATAAAATCTTTGCCTTCTGGCTTCGATATAAATTTAGTGGAGTTAACAAATTCAGTCTGACCATCCGAAATTGGAGAGCAGCAAAACAGCAGAGGGATAAATGGTGGTCGATGTTGTAAGCGGCTTTGTTCCTCCGTGTAATGTAGCGCTAATTAAAAAGAATCGATGAGCATAACTTTTATCTAATACGTTTTAATTTTAGGTATAATAGCGTTTGAATAAGTAATGTGCAATAAATTTGAATGTATTCAACCTCAGTGTACTCCTAGTATTTTAAAATGCGTGTTTTAAATCTTCTGACATATATTGAAGAAGAAAAGAGAATAAGAACTATATCCTCACACTTTAAATTTCATCCATTGATTGTTTCAAACTTTCCTTTGATTTTATCTCAAAGTTTAGTTAGTATGTTCTTGTTAATTGATAAAAATACTTCTGAAAATTTAGTATATTTATAATAGATCAAATAATGAAATGTATAATTAGAAACGGGAAAAAATATGTTAGACGTAGAGGTGAATAGGGTAAACAATGAATGTATGAATAGAAATAAAATAAAAAATTAAGAATAGAAATATCGTGCCGAGATATCTCGATAATTTAATATGTTGGATACTTTCTATAATTTTTTTTATAGTCTGCTTCATGTCGCCACCCTGTTTCATTTATAATATTTTTCTTACTCTTGAAATTCTGATGATTAAGTATTGCTTGTTGTCATATTTCACAGGAAAGAATACGGCAAAGCTTTAAGGAAACTCAAAGAAACCCTGATGCAAGATCTAAAGAACAACTTCGCAATTGAGCAAGATAAGTTCAATGTTCTTAACCATGGCGACTGCTGGGTAAACAACGTTCTCTTCAAATACGATGCTGAAAACAACCCGGTATTCCTCAGGTAGTGTATATTAATGAATGGATATGTCGTTGAATTATTTTAATTAATTTTATGAATAAGTTCGAAATTTATTTTGAACAAATATCTGTATGAATGAACTTGTAAAAATCTTGCATTTGGGTGCCTACTCATTATATAAACACTAGTTAATGATTAAAACATTAATCTTAACTAAACCCCTTTACGGCCACTGTTACGTATATGCAACATTAATTTAACTTTTTGGTTTATTATTTTCAATAATAGACCTTTGTAATCGACCAAGAAAAACATTTTTTGACCCCCTCAAAATTTGAAGTTTTAGGTTTCAAGATACGTATAATCCAAATATAGATTTTTTAAAAATCCATCCGTCCGCCGTCCGCGGATTTTCTCCGAGACTATTGGACCGATTTTCTCGAGATTCGGCAACAAAGTCACAGGTTCCCCCAGGCTGATCCTCAACATTACCATCTGTCTTTTTGTTTCAAAATGATGGCCGATTGGATGTTTTTTAAACCCATAACTCGAACTTTTAAAAAGGTAGAGAGAAAATGTAAGGTATCCTATGTATTGATTATACAGGGATGAAAGGAAATATTTTAAATTAAATAATAATAAATAATGGGTAATTTAAGTAGTTGCCACATAATTTATGCAATATTAAAACAAATAGGTTTCCAACGCCGGACAAGGAAACACCTGCAAGAGATCAGGGCTCTGCCTAAGAAGGCCTGGACCAGTTCGAGATTACCGACAGGCAGCTCAAGCAGTCATGAAGATAAGGCAGAGTAAAAGCACCATAAAACTAAGAGATCGGCCTGGCCGACAAGTTATAATAAAACTTTTCGCCAAGGAAAGAGACAATAGAGAAAACTTTCAAAGACATTCGAAGCGACGGAAGAGAACGCCTACATCGAGAATTCCTATAAGATCCACCTATAGAAAGGCCCAATAAGAGAATGAGGGCAAAATGTATGGAAAATATAATTTTCAATAAGAAGAAGGGGGAAGGAACAGATCTTGCAGGCTACAAGGAAGAAGGGCCAGTTAGAGCTGGAGTGTGAGAGAGTTGAGATGTGGGTCAGTGAAGTTGGGAGTGTGGAAGAGTAAGACCAGCTGAAGAGTTCAGATACTGAGGGTAGCTAGCGAGTCTGAAGGAAGAGTCGAGTCGGAGATGCTAGATAGTTCAAGACAGAAGCTGAGGGGAGGCCATTTTTTTTTTAAGCGGGAAGTACTCTAGACGACGAAGGCAACACCATATAAGTCATAGTCAGTCCCCTATATTCATGTTTACATTTCTGTTTAATATTATTTGGCAACATAGTAAAATCTTAATAAGCAAGTTAGACCCAGTATTTTCAAATAGGTTATAGACAATAGTTTTTCGAGATGAGAGTAATTTAGATTGTGCATTATTAAACCAATAGTAAATTAATAAGTTCTCTTAAATAAAGTAAGATCTGATGTCAAAATCTATAATTATATTTACCCCCCATGCCATCATATAGTTTAGTTAAATGAATTGGTAAACATGGTATTTATAATATCCCAACTTAATGACTATGGAAGGGGGATCTGTGGTCCCTAGTCTCTTTAGTTAATTTAAGAAAGTAATTCAGTTTGATTGATTAGTTTCCTTCTGGAGCCGAGCCTTAGAATAGCAGATTTCCAGAAACATAGCAGGTGTTTTTTAATCAATATTCCAAGGCATTTAAAAAAAAAGTAAAAAACAAAAAATCTATAAAAATGCTTATTATTTTCAGTAACAGACCTTTGTAATCGACGAATTAGCCCCTTCCCCTCAAAATTTAAGGTTTTACGTTTCGAGATACACAGAATCCAAATATCGAATAAAAATAAATCACCCGGAAACAAAATTGCGGGCTCCTGGCTTCTCTACTTCATCCTACCTTGGATTATTTCTCCACTTCCTTCAGCTTCGTGGTATTTCCTTTTTCTTTTCTCACTGAAGTGAACTACCACCATTTCACTCTCTGATTACATGTCCTAACCATTGCTTGCCTAACCATTATTAGCCTACTACACAGTTTCTTCTTAGCACTCTTAGTTCAGAACTCTTAATGCAATCATCTTGTGATAAGCTTAAAATGTCTGCTCCATAGGTACCTACATCTCAGAACCTAATCCATACTGAAACACAGATATCTCACTGAAAATCCTGAGATTTTTTTCTTCCTACAAGTAACTAAATATTTTATATTGTTTGAAAACGAGCCCATTTAAGGTCGAGACATTGATGACAGAAAGTTGCACCCTAATGATTTAGAAATTCAATGATTATTTGATTGTAAAGACCCGAATGAATGATATGCTTAGTAGTTATAAACAATATCTAATAAAGTAAATACTTTTAAAAAAATTGTGATTTAATATTTCAGAACAGTAATGCTATTCCGCAGATGATATTCATCTTCCATCGTCAACACAATAGGTGAAGTGAATAAAACTGAGCACGAGCTCATTCCTAAAAAACTGAGCAGATACTCCGGTTAGATGTGAATAAAGAGACGTTATACAATGGAATACTTTCTTAGTGTATGGAGCAAATGCTCCGAATATGGATTGATCCGCAGTAGGTACTTGCTAACCTTTCATAGTGAATGAAACAGTGAATGTGCTCTACTGTGTGAGTAAGTATTCAGTAAAATACTGATTATACGAAAGAGTAGATCTGCATTTTACTGAGTACCTACTCAGATAGTGGAACACGTCCGCAGTTTCATTAATTCGAAAAGGCGAGTAGGTACTATGAATCAACAATCAACCCATGTTTGGATCACGTGCTCCATACACTTGGCAAGTATTTCATTATGAAACTTCTCTTTAGTCACACCTAACCAGAGCATCTGCTCAGTTTTTAGGAATGAGCGGATGCGCAGTTTTATCCAATTCACCTCATAACTGCCATCGCAATGTTATTCTAATTATTTTGAGTATATATTATTCTTTTCTATCTGGTTTTTGATATTATTTTATTGTCTCAAATAAAAGCTATTCAATTAAAGAGACGACAGGACAAGGGTTTAATATTAATAGCTTTACATACTAGTTGTAACGTTTGGTAATAAGAATCATTTACATAAAATTACTCCAATTAATAAACTACTAGGGTTCAACCACACCATAAACACTCGTTCAATGCAGGTATTTAGAGGAATGGATCACGATAATATTGTTTTAGTTCTTGATTTGAATTTTATTTCAGGTTCATAGACTTCCAGATGTCCTTCTACAATACCCCGGGTTTTGACCTGCAGTATTTTCTTAACACCAGCCCCAGCTGGGACGTCCGACTAAGGAAAAGTGAGTTATTAAACATCTATTACGATTCTCTAACTTCTAGCCTCCGGTGCTTTGAATATGCCGGCGAACTACCGACCATGGAGGACATTCATCAAGGTCTGAAGAAGGCCGCTTTGTATGGTTTGGTAACAGCCGTCTCATTGCTCCCACTGATGCTACTCCGAAAAGAGGATATTCCCGACATGGAGGAAATGCTAAAAATGAGTGAGAAGATCACGGAAATCCCGACAGGCATTATGCTCACGGACACGGAGGCGTACAGAAAGATCATGAAGATAGTTCTGAAAGACTTTGAGAAAAATGGAATCATCCAGCTATAGATTTAATTTCCTCTTAAGAGAAAAATTGCATGTATCTTAAGAAAGTGTGCCGTGCAGAAGTACAAAATTTATTAAACATTAAACATATATCATACAATTTAAAATATTATTTCTCCCTTATTACGTTTCCTGTAAACTACAAATATAATGTTGTATTTGTACAACTCTCTAAGAGCTACAAAAAATCAAATTTGGTTTACAATCAACATTCCATATATCTTTGGCACTAACTAAATAATTTAAAATTTTTGGATTAATAGTTAGTGATTAATTTAGAAAATAACGGAAAGTGACGTTTCATTAATTTTGTATTTTTCCTCGCCGGACTTTGTCACTGTTTGAATACCACCTAGATGAATACCTCTTTAGCTTGGAATTCAGCAATAAGGAATGAATCAACTTAAACGATGCAACAATAGCATTGTTAAAATAAAATTGCAGACTTTAAAAGTATATAGTATTAATTACAAATGTATCTCATTAATGCGAGGTACATGTTCCATTATTATTTTTAATGATTACTTCAATCATGACTTAAGCCCAAAATAAATAATGTAATCGTTAACGTAATACTCATAATTATTGTAATAATTTATCACCTTTTGATTAATAAAGAAAAATTAATAATTTTAACTTTAAGGGTATAATATAACGGGATAATTAATTAGTTTTCTAAGTTTCTAAATTTCTTAGGTAATTAATTAACAGTTAATTATGATAATTGATTATTTTTTATGATTCCTGAAATGTAATATATCATTGTTGTTTATTCATTTATTAGAATCAAATATAACTGGTACAATTTTGTGCATGTATCGCTGTAGTATTGTACTCGACAGTGTATTGTAAATATACAATAATTCTTGATAATTATGTGATATTTTTTTATTATATCTGATTAATAGGATATTGATTCATGTTCGATTATAAGCACGAGTACCAGTGTCATAACCTGATATTTATTTATAATTGAGATATATTATATTAATGAAATTTGAAAATATTTTGTATATTGCATTAGAAATATAGTAATTCCTAAATTGTTTGAAATCAATTTGTATTTATTTGTAATGCAAATTTTGTTATTCATTTCCAATGTTTGTTATTAATTTGAATTTTGTTAACTGTACAAGGTCAATATTATTGAGGCAATATTATTTAACGTGGAATGTATGTCAAACGTATCAATATTATTGTTACAATATAACTTCATACAGTCAATATTGTATCAAAATTCTATATTGACTCAATAATGCTGTGTAAATTATTGAAGCAATATTATTTAATGTGGATTATATATCATATGTGTCTATATTATTGCTACAATATATCCCTCAGACGGTCAATATATTGTCAGAATTCGATGTCGATTCAATAATATTGACTGCCTAACGTCGGATTTAGGCAATTTTCTCGTCTTCAAATGGCGATCAATTATCAATAACGAACATAGTGGTGATGTATTTATCTAACATTTTAAGTATATTTTGTTTTATGTATAAACGTATGTTATGTAAATGTTCTTATAGAATTATTGCTACCTCTGTTAGTGATGTAATAACAACTATTTCTGTTAGTTATCATAATGTAATTGTGATTACTGTCTGTTATTCTGTTACAAAAAAGTACGAGTATGTTTTGAAGCATCCAATGTATATGTATAGTTTCGTATTTTGAATAAGCAGTTTCTTCTCTTCTAATTCACCTATTAAATGTTATTTTCGCCGAAGATATAAGAATAATAGAATGAAGGTATAAGAACAAAAAATAATTATGACTCGTGTGATATGTGAGATATCATATTGCTTCAATAATACAGACGGTGTAAAGACGGCTTAAGGATCAGTGGCGGATTTGTTGCACTGCAACCCACAGGCCTGACAGATAATATCGTCTCCTCCAACCTCTCCAATCTCCAAAAACAATTACATTTTTTAAATAGTTAAAACTAACAAGGAGAGGCTACGGAAGTGGCATCACCGGTTTCAATGAAACTTTTTGATGATACTAGGTCAGAAAATATTAGACCAGTGTCGGAAGATTCTTGTCAATGCGCCCTACGGCCCGAGAAAAAAAATACGTTTATATAATTTCAACGATTTTTTATATTATTGGTTTTATTGGCAAAGTTGTCAGGAAATTTGTCGATTGTAAAAGCCGTTAAAACATTACAAATTATATTTTCCGAAAGAGAAAGCCAATGTCAAGTTCAAAGCCGGGTTTTCACAACAAAAAAAAAGCTTTCAGTAAGCCGTTAAAACAATACGAATTATATATTCCGAAAGAGAAAGTCAATCTGCAAGCAAAATAGTCACAATTCATATAGGAACAATAAAAAAAAACACAAACCCGTAAATAACTGTAATAAAGTAACCCAAAAATAAAGTGGGTAACCATTTAAGGGTATTACTTTTTTAAAGGAATTATGATACTATTTTCGAGTAAGGAGAGGGACGTAAGTTTCAAGTTTGTGCCGCATGAGTTCGCCCTCGGTATGCCATCTAACCGTGGTCGAGCTATGTAATCTAACGTAATTAAATCACAATTAATCGCAATTTCGAATGGTAAACATAGGATTTTCACAGTATGATGGGAGAATCCAGACCACCGGGCGAAGTAACAAAGTGGGATAAAATATTATTTTTGAAATAAAAAAATAAGATATTCTTTTTTCGCACCTCAACAAACCCTTAAATACGAATTTTCTTAGTAATCGAACAACGAAATTTTATCTCTCAAAATTTTCGCCTTAATCTTATTTTCTAAAATCACAAAAATTGCGATAACTTCAATATGATTCCACCGATCCATACGGAACTTGGGAGTGGTTTAGGGTCATTTATATTACACGAAATGGAACAAACCCGACATCCATAAACAAATCCGGATAGGAGATATAAAAATAAAAAATTGTTTATTTAGTTCCCTTATAAAGGCATAAAATCTAAAAGTTAATGTTATGGATTAGGAATCAGAAATTCAGCTTTCCAATGGTCGTAGTAACGTAGAATTTGGATTTCGACAGACTTCGGTAGGAAAAAATTAATCCTCCAGAAAAATCATATCAAAAATTTCAATTTTTTTATTCCTATGAAAATTCGTGGTTAAGATTCTTTTTCCCAAAATATTTTTTTTTTCCTACTTTACTGGAAGCGTATTTTGTTTTTTTAAATGTTTTGTACATTTAAGCTCATCAGCAATATTCTTTTCTTATTTCATATAAATATAGAAATCGATTGGTTATTGATAACCTTGAAAACGATGGAGAATAAAGGAAGAAACCAACAATAAAAAAAATCTAATTAGGGATTGATCCTTCTATACCATCATGCGGATGTCAACTGAATATAATAAAATCGTTGAAATTATATAAAATATTTTTTTTCTCGAATCCTAGGGCGGATTGACAAGAACCCCCGTACACATGCCTAATATTTTTTGATCTATTATCACCAAAAAAAGTTTCATTGATGACCTATAGCCTCCCCTTGTTATATAATATGTAATAGTTTTTGGAGATAGGCGCGGCTGGAGGGGGTGGCATTATTTGCCATGACTGTGGGTTTCATTAAATTATATTCCACATTCAACTTTCATAACTCAATGAAGATTGTAAAATGTTCGCTACATACCAATTTTTTTCTAAAACATTTATTTTCGCCTAAAACATTTGTTTTCTCAATTTATTCCAATTTTTCTCCCAATGAACAAGTTGAGAAAGTCCATTCAGGATTTATTTAAACTAAAAAATATTGCTATCACATCTGGACTATATCAAGATATTGACATTCGGAATAAAACTGAATTTTTTAAATATATTATTACCATTCGCGTTTATTTAATTTTCGTTAATTTCATTATTTATCAATTTAGTTGAACTTGTTCTATGATAAATTATTATTTTTTATGGATTCAGTAAATTTTTTAAATGTTCACTTTAAACTAATTGAAAAATAAATTATAGAAATAAAATTATTAATGTCGAACTCAGAACATCCTCCATTTCCGAATTGATTAAAATTAATTACGATAAATAATATCCATATACATGTGCATCGTACATAATAAATTTCATTAACAAAAATAAGTATTTTTTTTTAAATTATATTTGAATTATCAAATATAAATTGAATTAGAGACCTTGCTTGCGTATCACAAATGCACTGTGAAGCACAGCCCCACATAAAACGAATGCATATTTTCAATCATACAGCATTATGACAAATCAAATGCACATAGCATATTATGTTAATAATACAACTTTGCTCGACACATGAAAGTCTAAGAAGGATGACGTAAGTACATCGGATATCCCAATAAGTATGCACAAGCAATGACAACGTCTCTCATGCCGTAAAACACAAGAAAGGGACTGAAAAGGATTTGGATGAGGGATCTACTCACGTATACATGTAAGTCAATTTAAGCATCAGTAGAAGTGCAGCTGAGTACTGTTTTTCCTCATTCCCAACATGCCATTTTGTAACCAACAGTTGGTGATATAGAAGTAATATTGACAATATTCCGATTAAAATGACAAATATAATAGCTCAAGCAAGCCTATCTGGAAAATATAATATTAAATTTACTCACACAAGCCTATAGCATCAAGCCGACAGAAATTTGTCGCATGAATACATATGAAACTCTATATTATTTAATTGCAGCATACCCTATTTATTCCTCACTTAGAAAGCATTACATACCTCACGCTAACAACATCATAGAAAGTGAATTTCATATAATATTAATTATTGATTAAAGCTAAATTAATTTATTATTATATAGTTAGTTGTTTAAAATTGAGATCTCTCATCATCAATGAATGAGATATTATTCTTTTATTATCGTTTATTTTTATTTTTTATTAGATATTATTACTTAGTAGCTAATAAATATGTAGATAAACAATAATATGCAAATACTATTCCATCCTAAGCAATATTGTCTATTCATTCAATAATATAAGTATCTTATCTCATAAATACGTATACTTATATTATCTATTCTATTTCTTATATATGTACACATAAAAACGAGAAATGTTTGTTTAATTTTAAAAGTGTTTTTTTGCTGACAGTTTAATTTTAGTTGCAATCAAAATGTAAGTATAATAATATTATTTTAATTGTAATTTCTGTTCATTCTTGTAATACTTCTAAAATTTTATTCAATATATATGTCATTAACATTAATAATGTTTATTGTATTGTTTAGCCAAGCAGGCTCTATTTGTAAGGGAAACCCCTCCAAAGACAAATACAAATTTCTATTGTATTCTATAAAGGTAACAGTGAAAAAATCCAATTATAAATCAGTGATAATATTATTTTCTTATCGATTAAAAGTATGTTTAATTTTATATTAAATTTTTCAATTTTCATTTTAAGTCCCTTATTTTGTTTTTTTCGTAAAAAGTAAAAAGAAAATCATTTCTCCTTAAGTTGAGGCATATGATATTCCCTGCCAGTGCGTCATATAAATTTTGAAAAATCTATAACGCATATAGAAATTACTGACCGCTTAATAATTCTAAAAGAGGCGAACAATAGCGTACTCCAGGAAAAAAAGAACATCCGACCACTTTTTTTTACATGGACGACCCCTCTGTAGCCCGAACAGAGGGAGGGAGCTCAGTGGACAATAGCCCAACCCTCCCGGCCTTTATCTGCACAGTTTTACATTTGATTTACGTCAGCTCTTGAGGGAATGTTTTCAACTGATAATGCTCCTGAGGAAGTCGAGGATCGTGGATACTTAAGAACTTGCTGGAACTTTACCAACCGTTCTGAGGAGTTGCATTTAAATAGGACAAGAGGAGTTTAATGGAGTTTAGAAGTGGTGTATTGTAAAAAAGATATCTCGGAAAAGTAAAACCTAATTGAAAAGAAAACTTTGCAAAAAGCACTAGTAGATTTTTAGAAAACAGGACTTCCTTTATGACAGTTGTCACTTGGACGGAGGGCTCGATGGAACCTGGCTACCTCTAAAGTATCTTTAATTTTTTTTATTAGATATAATTAATCATCTCGCATTGTTACTGGTAATAAAAATGGATAAATTCAAACAAAAAATAAACAAATTTTATAAATTCCTAAATGAGAAATATTTTCCCAGGAAGAAAAAACAAAATTCGGAAATTAGTGTAGTTATATAGTTGTATAATATAGAATTGGAAAGCTGATAATTTTAGAAAAATTAACATCTAACATATAAAGCCATAGAAGGTAATTAATGGTGACGAAAAACGCCTAAATTTAAGTGATTGCTGAAGTTAACAATTTCTAATTTTATATTATTTAATGAAAAATAAATGTTCCCATGGAAACCAAATAGAAAATTTAAAATTTATTTGTAACAGTGTAGTAAGTGAAAGTTGTGTGAGGCGCGCACCACACCAATTTTTTTTTCTTTTTGTCTAGATGATGCCAGAATTTGCGAAATAAGGACAGTTCAGTTATTTTAGAGACTCTTGGCTTCGTATGTGAAATTTTTCATTTATATCCTTAAAATTGAGAAGCCTCGATATTTCTTTGGGGAAAAAATCGTAGATCTACCTCTCTGATTTATCTTAAACCATATTAATTTTGGAAATTTTGGAGTGCCATACAACGCAGTAAAAACGCTCATTAACCAAGCGCACAGTGGGACGAAATAAACCGAACGAAAAAACCGATCATAATTCTTTAACTTCCAAACGGAACGACCTTGAATCATCGAATTTTGTACATTTACCAGTCTTCCTTTTTGAATTCAGCCTGTCAATAGTAGTATAAATAATGGAGGAAAATAAATTATTGAATATATCAAAACCAAAGCAACAAAAAAATAAAAATAATGTCTGCCTGCATAACATAAACGAAGCGAAAAAACTCCCATTTTATATATTTAAATATATTTATACAATATAAATATATTATATATTTATATTATATAAAAAAAAATATCTGATGTAGACACCAAATGACTTCCTTGTATATCTATTAAACTATAAATTGGTGGCTCAAAAAGTAACCCTGAATTTGGTTACTAGTTTATGAAGATAGCAGAAACGGCGTCGCGACGTCCATATATTGGCACACACACACACATAAATTCTTGTTTCTTAAGATCTTATTCCGTTATCATATTTCGCTTTCTTTCAGTCGGTAACAAGTTCCTAAGAGATTTTTTTGTGTTTCTCGGCAACATTAGAACTGTATATGTCACTAGATAAAGCATTGGAAAACGACTGTTTCAACATTTTAAATGAAAGAACCCGCTTATATCTTATTCTCTTGCTGGAGATGTGTTCAGCTCACAAATGGGGAGGAAACAAAAGTGTTTTACACTCAATTTTAACACTTAAAACAAGTAATAAAATTGTTTAATTACAGTGCAAAACATCGCGTTTATAACCTTTATCACCGAATCATATGATCTCTGTATTAAATATCAATATACTTTTTGATGTAAGCTTATGATGATCATCAAGTAAAGTACCCCTTTCGGCTCATCAATTTCAACCAAAATCCATCATATTATTTATATTGATATGAAAGTCTAATTTATCAAATTTGAAATGTTTTACATTATATTTTAGTATAATTTTTGATGAAAGTCTAATATGACCTTCAAGTAAAGTACCACTTCCGGTAATCGGGCAGAGAACAAAAGGGGAAGTCTACTACCAGATTTTACAATAATCCTAAATAAAACATTTTAACTTTCTACGGCTAACGGTTTTGATGTATGCGAGATACGTACGAACGAACGAACGTAATCCAAATGGGTTCAGGGATGGTCAAAATGGATATTTCCGTTGAAATCTGAAAACCGAAAATTTTCGCGATTACAATACTTCCTTTACCGCGTACAACGAAGTAACAATATACAAATTTACATTAATCTTTTGAACTACACGTATGTATTATATTGATAATGAATTGCAGATGATGTTATATTCAAAAATACTAATTTGAATAGTTGGTGATATTTTTAGTTTCTCTAAAATTGTTATTTCAATACTTCTTAGCGTATGTTCAGAATAATTACAAATATTTTGTATGAATGTTGCAGAAAATTTAATACGATACAAGATAGGTCATAATGCATTTTGTATTAAACTTCTCTGAAAAATAGTTATTAAATCGACTAGCATATTTGCCATTATCTTTTTTTGACGTTTTTACTTATATTCACGGCCCCCTATATCAGTAATTCTTCCGAATTTTCTAACACGTTTCATATAAAACTTTCAGGAAATGAAATTCTCTTTAAAATAGATAATTACGACATTTTTAAAATTAATATACTCTGGAAGCGAGTTACTGAGGAAATCTGAAAATGCTTTTTCTTAGTGATTTTTTTTATAAGATGGCGAAAAACGCACGAGGCTTGGTAGGCAAAAAGCTTGGATTTTTCATGAGAGGGACAGTTCATATAACATACCTGAAAATCAAAATTACTCCACCTTTTGCTATCCAAAATGATATCTCCACTGGTCTCATGGAAATATTCCCAAACATATTTTATTCTATTATGTTTAGATTCTTCCAAAGTTCACAGATTCACACAGCTAAATATCGTTTTGATCGCTCATCCTTATCCTTACTGACAAATTCTTGCCAATTAAAAAGGGAAATTTAGGAATACAAAGACTATAAATTGACTCAAAGTATAACAAATAAGAATAACTGAAATGATTTTTAACTTTTCTGATTTCGATCTGGCACTTAAGTAGCAATAAAAAATGAGTGAATAATGATGTACACTCATTCATTAGTGCTAAAAAATGCTCTAAGTATAAACAAATTTGGATTAATTATTTTAGGTTTAAGGATTTTAGAATGAAAACAAAACATTTTATTTTAGTGCGATTTATCATCAATTTCCATAAATTGTTAAGCTTAATTAGGAATACTGGCGTTTGTGATGGAAATATTGTTTTAAAAATTTGTAAAAATTTGGACAATTTGAAAGGTATATGTATTTATGTGTAAATTTTCATTTGTCTAGAAAAAAATAAGGGATTTTTAACGCTTTTTTGTGGTTTCGTCCCACCGTTAGACGACGTTAAAATAAATCGGATGTAATTATGAGCATATTAGAGAAGAAAGAAAAATATTGAACCCAAAATAAGTTAATACAAAATGAATTATAGCAAAGACCACAATAATAAGAACTCATTTGATTGAATCATCAAATTGATGATTTTATAGTAAACATATCAACCAGAACATTTTCCATAATAGTAATTTAAATGTTATCTTTAAAAAAAAAGTCTATGAATTTTAGAATTTCAAATTTGTCACTATTATTAGAAATTTATGAGAAGTGCTTTCCAATCCTGTAAATAAAAAATAAATTGATACAGTTTATGAGTGATAAAAACTCGTAGTATCAATAAATTATTTCATAAAGAAGTAAAACGTAGTGGAAAAGTGATGACATAACCTCTTCCAATATACAAGACAACGAATATGTGTAAATCTCCTACATATGGCGACCTCGACGGCCTAGCCTTGTTAAGAAGTATTCATGTATCCATAGAAAGGAAAGGACTGCCAAACGATGTCAATAAAACTCGTTGTTAGGAATTAGCCGAGGAAAGAAGTGACTGAAGAAAGCCTAACAAAAGGGGACCGGAGGAAATGGGAAAGAAACTGAGAGTGGAAAACTAGATTTAGGCGAACATAAGGTCGGCCAGGACAATCGGAAACAATTTTCTTTCAGAGGAAATAGGTTTCAGCTGCAGCTGGAGATTGCCTTCAGACATTGTTGGTAACCTATAGTTTAAGAGGGAGACCTTTAGTTTGTTATGCCCACCATTGCATCGCCATCTTGATCTCAACTATCTGATTATTGGAAAATTTAGTGTTGTATTGGTAGTCTGAGATTAGAAAAATTGAGAACTGGAGAAATATCAACAGGTTAATTGCTTTCTGTTATTTTAGAGATTCTAGACTTCGTGGGTTATCAACTTATTAGCTTATATTGATTACGAGTTAACATATTTTCAAGCAATATTTCTAGTAAAATCCCATATACCACATATAAGTGTATTTTATTTTTAGGTGCCATTGCAGAACGAAAACTACTTCGTAGATTTTTAATTTAATTTATTTACAATGCTTGTATTGTTTGTCTGGTACCAATGACTATAATAAGTTTTACTATTGAATTTCTTTGCATTTTCCTGAATGCTTATAAAGCTAATGTGATGAGATTATGGCCAGCAATCTTTGGGTTGACGGTTATAGTTGGCAATGATTCATTATAGGCGACTTTTTATGTTTGTGGAAGTCATACAAATTTTCTTAGAACGTTCAAGGCATATCTAAGCAAGTATACGCAGTTTTTCTTTTCCTTTTGTTAAGAACAAGGTACAACATTAATGGTTTTGCGTTTTTATTTTCCTTAACTTAACTGGCTGCTAATCAATTGACAGCTCACTATTATACAAACAGTTATTTTTCCCCTGCAGCTTTTAGTCACCATCATAATTACTCAAATGTCCGATGTAAGTCCCAGGGAGTTCTGGCGGTACCTATAGATTAAACCTATACGAAAAAGAATTAATATAGTTCAATATTTGTCTACAATTTTTATATTCTCTCGAATTTTTATATCTAGTCTCGACAATCATTTCAATTTATTATTTATTATTTTTGTCATAGTGTTACTGGTCAATGGTAACTAAAACATTAATATGTTCATAAAAAATAACATATTGATTTAAAGAAGAGACTTCTTTATAAATACTTCAAGAATTATCATGTCAACTATCGTTACACTACTTGAAATCAATAAATTTTCATGATATCATAAAATCGAAATAAACGAAGGAAATTGAGGAGGCGGAGTACTGCCAGAAAGAATAAGAAAAGCAGGGGAAGGCTCCTAAAGAGAAAGGGGTCCAAGAACAAACGCTGAAAAAAAATGTTGAGAAGAGTTCTAAAATTAAAATTAGGAAAAGTATATTATTTTGAAATGTTACACATTTATATATTTTGTAAATGGACATCGATCTCTATAAAGAAGTCAAATTATTAATTCAACAGTCAACTCATTCTTATAAGTTTTGTACTTTTGTGCAATGTTATATATTGTATAAGGGTAAGGAGGCAAAACCTTTATATTAAAAAAATTTTTTATAAAAGGATAAACTTGGTCGTCGGGTACGGCAGCTCGTTATAATGAAACAATACAATTCATTAGAACAAAGATGAGGTAAATAAAACTGAACAGAAAATCTACATAATATAATTCGAGAAAATTAAATAAATAAATACTTCGCAAATTATTTATTTTTTATGTATTGAATTGCTGATTATCAGTTTCACAATAATATATTATATATAATAAATAAGATATTTTTTTAATTAAAAAACATTTTTTAATAATATATTGTAAAAAGTATTATAATGAAACTAAGATATTAAAATAATTAATATTAATTTTGACACTGTAGAAAACCTCTGAATAATTATAAGGTTCTGTAATCCTCATCAACTCATTTCTATTTCTGGATTATAGAGGTAAACTGCACTATATCATTTTAAAAAACTTTTCAGGAGAGCAATTTGAATCTAGGTGAAATCTTTTTATACTCCGTGATAAATTACGTTACGACCAGAAAGCCAGTAAGACTAAATTTTATACAAAATATACAGCCAATGTGTACAATCCAACTAATAGAACTTAACTATTTACTTAAACTCTAGTAAAACAGCACTATGTCGTTATAGTATAGTTTACATATTATTGCAGCTGGAACATAAATAGAGATTTTAGCTGAATTTAGAAAAATAATCAAATGAACCAAAATTCATTTTATTTAGAGTTTAATAATTATTTGGTGTTTCGAGATCAATTTATGAACTGTCTTTACATATTTACTACCACATCAATAATCCACTGTATCATTTTGTCGTGCTATGTTCTAAGTTTTATATAACGACCATTCATCGGTCCATTGGACGCGAATTTCTTTTGCTAAGTTTCGAAGCGAAATATCCATGAAATCATTCAATTAAATGAAAATATTGCGTTTAATATGAAACATACAGAAAAAAAGACAATTGTGAAGGACCGCACGACCCCCAAGCCATTACGCAATGTGCAATGACACGGCGGCAGCCAATCGAACGGATCCATGGTGAAGCCATTGCGCCACGACTGACTATATAGGCAGCCGGTGGGTGGTATCGAGGTCTATTCGGGATGTTGGTACGGCAAGTATTGGTGCTGGCAGTTGCGGTGGTGGCGGTTTGCGCCCAGCTTGGCGAGTACGACGAGCATGGCCAAGCCGGCCAATTGGGATACTCGGATGGGCCCATCGGAGGCCTCGCCGACCACGGGATAGCTCAGGACCACCACAAGGGACATCACTGGAGTAAGGGAGGTGGAGAGTCCCACAAGGGTCACCATCACGAGTCACATGGCAGCAAGGGTGGCAAGGGACACAAAGAACACCATGGCTATCATCACGGAAAGAAAGGCCACCATGATAAAGACCATCACGCAGGAGGATATGCTGATCACGGCGGGCACAAACATAAGCACCACGACGAAGGAGGATATCATGCCGAGCACCATAAAGGCGAGCATGGTCACCATGGTCACAAGTACGAGGAACATGGCAAGTTCGGAAAAGGGCACAGCACGAAAGGAGAACACGTCGTACACAAGTTGGACGAGTACAAGAAGAAGAAAGAATTCTACGATGAAGACCATGATGAACACCATCACCACAAACATGGCGGACACCACGAGGATCACGCTCACAAGAAGGGAGGACACCACAAGAAAGGACATCACCACGCAGGGCACTCTGAAGATCACAAAGGCAAGAAAGGACACGACCATCATGGACATCATCACCACCAACACAAGGGGCACAAGAAAGAAGATGGGCACTCTGAAAAATACGGACACCATCATGAACATGGAAAGAAAGGCGCGAAAGAAGACCACAAGAAGTGGGGATTCAGCCACCACGGCAAGGGCCACCACTGACCACCAGGATTTATGATTCCAAATGATGTAAACTAGTCGAAACGGTACTATTAATTCTTGTATATGTATAAGTGTTGTGCGTGTTTGTGTGTGTGTGATGTGAGCAAATATCAACTTAACGGTTGTGTTTGTTACTTCGTTTTTTATAGATTTGTAAATTAATACGGTGTACAAAATTGATGTTTTTATAACGTTCCTTCATTCATTTTTATTAACCTGCTATAAACTTGCTTCTTTGCTTACTTTTGTACTGTGAAAACGTATATGTTTTATTACGTGTGTAAATCAACAAAAATGAATAATATTTATTTAAAGTAGTCTTATTGTTAAATTCCATTCTCCTATTCCTTACATATATTGATTTTTACAAGATTATTTCGTATATGGTTTAAACTTATAGCAATTACTTAAAATAAGGAAGAATGAAGAACTGCTATTATTAATACGACATGATTTTCTAATAATTTTTCAACGGGCTGCAATGATATCCTATTTTATGCGTTTGTACGTTTACTAGCAACTGTCACCGTTACATGTTGTAAACTTAGCACTATATGTTATTGATCACTCCTAAAAACCGAGTATAGTCAATAAAACTGAAAGCATTTTTTTTTCGTAAAAACAAGAGTAAGTATATACCACAGTGGTCAGTTAATACAAACTTTATTCCATCCAGTATAATAAATTACTATTATTTTTAATAAATACAATAAAGCAACTATTAGAAGCTAACCACATTTCTACTCTTTCTCCGAATATTTTTAATTTATTTGAATATATTAAACTATAATGAATTTTGGTTATTCGACAATATTTCTCAAAGATAATGTTTTTTTCTTCTATCTTATCCTAGACATAATACAACATGCCTAACATAATAGCAAGTTAGAAAGAAAAAAAAATATCTGAGAAATATTGTCAGATGTTATGTTTAAACATTATTTTTCCCAGTTAGACAAATTATGAACGAAAATTTTTTTTAATACGATCAGACAACTGTCAAATCTTGAACTGCTTCATTTAAACCGAGACCGGAGTTTTATGCAATTAAATATACAGACTATTAAAATTATTTTTTATTTGCTTATTTGTGTATATATATATATATATATATATATATATATATATATATATATATATATATATATATATATATATATATATATATATATACACACAATAATAATAAGCCCTTTATTTTTTAATAATGTATGTTTTGTTTTTTTTATGAACAATAAAAACAGTGTTTTATCATTATTTGTGGTAAAAATAATGAATACCAGGAAAAACAATTTTTAAACAAAACAAAGGTTTGGCGCTCATACAAATTGTTTTTACGCTCAGTTGATGTTGAAGAATCTTTTCCAATTTACTAAACACTTTTAAGACAATGTTTTTTAGAAAGTTTCTAAAAATGATGATTAATTTATTTCATTATACTTATGCCTTTATATTTTGTGTTTCTTTATATTTTTGTTTGTTTATTCTCCCTTTTTCACCGTTTTTAATGTTCCTGTTGGCTTTCAAGAATTTTTTATTTCAGATATTTTTATTTACGTAATTTTCCTATGTTCTGTATATAATTAATTATTATACTTCTTTTGTTCTTAGAAAAGTTTTTTTTACCTCTTTTTCAACTCTACATTAAGAATTCATTATTTATCATAACTTTTGAAATAATTATTTTTGTGTTCTTTATTTCATGGTCACAGTCTTATTAGTTGAGACAGTACATAAAACAAAACAAATATTGTGTATTAGGTTATTTCATTGCATTTTTAAAAAACATATTGCTATATTATAGAAGTTGAAGAAAAATTAAAATTCATAAGACCTCTGGTAAGTGGAAGCATACATTGGATAAAAACTATTAACTGAAATTGTGCCTGTTTTTGGTAAATAATTTTGGTTTCAGTAATATGCTTCTTTTTTCGTGATTTGTATAAACGAAATCATTTTAAACAATTATTATTTTATTATCATTATAAACAATTATTATCATTTTAAACATTTATTAATTATTATGATGTACTGGGCCAAAAATAATATGATATGCTCAATTTTTTATTTACACTAGAAAATTATCTTAAATTATGCCGAAAAGTCAATAAAAATGCTTATAACGTTTCACACAATTTAGAGAAAGTTGTAAGAAAAATATATGTATCATTTGAATATGTTTTATAATAAATATAATTTTAATATGTTCCAATAATTTTTAGTAATTTAGAAATTACGTTTTTAGAAATAGTTTAGAAATTATTGATTTTGAGCCTTATTTTCAACTGAATGAGAAGATTTGCCCTTCTGACATGCCTTTTGTAAGAAATAATCTCTCGTTCCGGCGGGGAAAAATAAATAATTATGAAAAACGACGCCAAACCCTTCTGCTATTCATTTATTGTCCGTCGAGTCGTATTTCAAAGTAAAATGAAAAAGGATTAATTTTCATTTAAATTTTCATAGTGAAAGCGATGATAATGAATTGAAAAGGCAGTAACATTTTAGCGCTTTGAATTCGGGCAAATAGCCAGACATCACTTCTAGATTTTTCTTCTAGTCCTTTCAAGAGAATTCAGTGGTATGTTTCAGCCTTCAGCCTTCGTGGAATTTACTAAATTAGGTATTAAGATTGTTTTTTAAAGTATTATACAGCAACACAGTTTTACGGACGATGTTGGCAGTTTTCTCAATGGGAGAGAAGAGTATAAAAAAATTTAATTGATCTTGCATCTTGTTAAGTGCGAATATTTGTACCTTCTTTATCATTAAAGCAATGATTAAATTTACTGGAATTTGTGATATTTCATATTCAAATAAAGGAACATTCTAAAGTTTTCTAAACTAAACCATACTGTTTACAGGCGTGTATGTTGTTAAATCCTAAATGATTTCAGATATAATAATAAAATTTAATAACATTTTATAAGCTGATCAATCCTAACAACGAGAGTATCCCACATGTGTCTCCTAGATTTTTACGAAACATTCCGTTTTAGAATAACGTGAATAAATCTTTTAATTTCTTTGTCATTTCGTAAAAGATAAATATGATATGAATTATTCTGCTGTCCTCAATAAATAATTTTTAAATTTTGCATGCTAATAAAAAAACAATTAAAAAAAATTATGAACTTTTGATAAGTAAAGAGAGGGGGAAAATAAAAGCTATTGACTTACAATTTATTTAATATTCAAACGAAGAAATAAAGGAAATATATATATAATGAAAATTTAATTGATCAATTAAATAAATAATTATATCATTGGTCGACAATGACCCATAACACCGACACTTTGGAATAGAGGCGAAAAAAAAATATTATATTTTTTTAAATATTAATTTGCACAAGTCAAAAAAAATTATGAAAAATAAATAAATAAATTATTAAGTCAATATATTATTAAAAATATTAAATATTAAATAAATTATTCTTATAAATTTTAAATAAAAAAGTTATACATATTATTGTCAAATAAAAAATACTATTACAAAATAGATAAAAAATAATATTTTTCGTATAAATGAATATTTACATTTTTTTTTTAAATTATAATAAGTGACAAAATTAGTACACATTGACAATAATTATCTATAATAAAAAATTAAAAAAGAAATTTCTTAATTTTGTTTTTATAAAAAAACATTGAGTGGTTGGTAGTTGTGTCCTTTCGTTTTTTTTCTATTTTTGTCCACGCATTTACACGTTTACCTCCATTGAAATCCACAGAATGTATGTATGAAGATGGAGCGTAATGGTAAGCAGGAAAGATCTCGTTTAAACTTTAATTTTTTCACATTTTTATTTTTATTTTTTTTCAAATGACTTGAACTGTATCAATTCCTGAATTACTTACGAGAAGTCAAGTACGACAAAAATATCTCCTTATCGAAAATTATTTAATACGACTTCGGTTTCATTACTAGCAGGAAAAAAAAAATCATAGCGAATGAAATCACCACCCTCATTACCTCTAGAAGAAAATTTATTCAAAAATAAGGCAAAGTATAATTATAAAGTTATAAAGAAACAATAAAGAAATTTCTTCCATAATTAGGAAAAGGGTCGTTAGTCCGGGCATTAGGATTCCCTCTCTTTGGAAAATGAAACTCTGACGTTTCCTCTTGCTGTAGCGGAATTTTCTTTCTTCTTAACGGTATTATTAAGGACAAAAGTCTGCTTGCCTGTCAAAAACTAAGGCCCTTTTTTTCTTTTTATACGACTTGAAAAAATGTAAAATTGTTTCACAAGCAAATATTACAATTTTTAACGTCAGATTTCCTAGAAGGAAAATAATATTGCATAAGCCAAAGTTCAGTTAGGTTGAAAATAATAACCGTTTGCAGTTTTTTTCCACTTAAAACCAAAAAAGAACATACCTATTTGTTCCTGACACATTTTTTTACATTTGTTTTATTTTATTTATTTTAATATAGTTTGCATATACTATATTTTATTTATTTTCAAATGCTTTGATTTTTGGTATATTTATGTACATATATACATATATACATATATAAATATATATATATATATATATATATATATATATATATACATACATACATATATACATATATAAATATATATATGGAATTTCTTATACTAACCATATAAACCATACAAACCCAGAGAGTTTACATTTTTTTTTTTATTAGTTCAAGATAAAATATCCTAGTCAGAGAATGTATCTAATCTGGTTTTCAATGTACGTAATTCTATCAGATTTGATTTCCACCTCAGCTCACCAATCAATACCTAAAACATATGTTGCTACAAGAGTTGATGAAATCCCTATTTCTCTCAAAATTTTAATAAAATTTAAAAATAAAATTAAAAATAAAGTCCAACACTCGAATTCCATTACACTTAAGAAATTTCTCACTAAACTTACAAGTCTCCTTAGAAAGAAACTGTACGAGTGGAGAAACAAAATCTGGTCTAAAACACTGGAATCATTTGAAAAAGGTTCTAAACCCCTGTGGAAAATACACAAAGTTTTTACCAAAAGAAATCAATCTATCCCTCCCCTAAAAACCTCTAATACTACATACGAATACGATTCAAAACAAAAATTAAAGATTCTAGCCGATCACTTTGCAAGTATTCAAAACAATCCGAATAACTCAATCTCAAAATATCATTTAAATAAAATAACTAAATCTATAGACGACTTAAAGACTTTAATACCAGATTCCGATAGTTTTAAACACACTTCTCCACAGGAAGTCGCGACTCTCATCAAGTCTCTCAACATTACTAAGTCACCCGGCCCAGATATCATACCTGCAATATTAATTAAAAACCTTTCAAAAAAAGCAATAATTCATATTACAAAAATATTTAATTGCTGTATGAGACTTAAATACTTTCCGAACAATTGGAAAAATGCAAAACTTATTCCTTTGATCAAACCACATAAAGATCCCGAATTGCCTACAAGTTATAGACCCATTAGCCTTCTTAATATTATTTCAAAATTGTTCGAAAAAATCATAAAGCATCGCCTTACTCAATATATGTTAGCCAATAACATTTTAATAAACTAGCAATTCGGATTCCGACATTACCATTCAACTACCAGCCAATTAGCTCGTGTTGTAGATAATATAACCGAAAATTTTAATAATAAAAAACATACCGGCATGATTCTTATCGACATTGAAAAAGCGTTCGATACTGTCACTCCAAATGTACTGATTTATAAATTAATAAAACTTAACATCCCAAGTTATCTAATATTACTTATAGAGTCATTTTTAAGCAATAGATCTTTCTACGTATCAGTTAATAATTTATCTTCCCCCATTTACTACACTATTAACGGTCTTCCACAAGGATCCTGCCTAAACCCTATATTATTTAATTTATTCATAAATGATTTTCCTAAAACCAAAAACGTCGATATAGCCCTCTTTGCCGATGACAAAGCGTTATTCTGTTCCTCTTACCGAATTGACACCATTTTCAATAGATTAACGCTAGCATTTAAAAAAACATCCAACTACCTTGAAAAGTGGGGACTACGCCTCAACATAGACAAAACGGAGGCCATCATTTTTACAAAACGAAGACCTGTACTCCCTCCGAACGTAATATTAAACGGTTCTTCAATTCAGTTAGCCAAATCTTTGAAATACTTAGGAGTAACACTAGATAGTAAACTTTTATTCAATAATCATATTAATATAAAATTAGAAAACGGCCGGAAAATGATGTACCAAATGTTTTCATATTTTAATAAAAAATCTAAACTATCTCCTAGTAATAAGTTAATTCTATATAAATCTGTACTAAGGCGAATATTAACATACGCTTGTCCTATCTGGAGTTTCACAAGTGCATCGAACCTAAAAAAATTACAAGTATTCCAAAATAAATTCCTCAGAATTGTCAACAACTATCCGTATTACACCAAAATAACAAAGATGCACACAGAATTAAATAAATCTTACATACAAGATTACATATTCAAACCAACTCATTCATTCTTTCAATCATTCCCATACTCTCTAAATCCTTTAATAACTGAAATAGGTAACTATACAAAAGCTACTACACGCAGATATAAACATAAACGAACAAAACATATACTAATTTAAGAAGCCTGTATTTTATTATAATATTTATATTTCATTTAAATAGCCTATATTTTATTAATTTTCAGAACAGTGCTGGGTTTTTTTTTCTTTCTCATTTTTTTTTTTTACCAATAAATAAAATATAATTTTATGTCCAAATAAGCTGTATAAAAAAAAAAGTATTGTATAAGGGTACATCCCGAATCAATTATAAATACTCAATGTAATATTATTTATGGAATAAACTATATTTATAAAAAAAAAAAAAATGTACGTAATTACGTAATCCGTCATTATTTAATCGTACTCCTTCATCAAAAGAGTTTAACTTAAATTTTACTTTTTAATTAAAGTTATATTTGGAACATTAAAGGAAGCTGATTCTATAAAGAACAAAGATTTATAAATATGTTTAATACCCGAAATAAAAATAAATATACAATCCTTCTGTTAGTTAATGCACTGCTTTTGTAGAATTCTAATAAAAGATTCGCTAAAATATATTTTAAAATTTGATCTGGAAAACAGGTGCAGACTTCTCATTAATAAAAAAATGAATATATAAAATCTAATCCCCATTTGTTTCTATGTATAAATTTAAATTTAACTATCAAGAACAGGAATTACCCAAAATGTTTTCTTTTTTTCAACATTTGCTTTTCTATATTTTTTTCTTTTTTAAACATAAAAAAAAAAAAACCTGTGATACCAGAAAGACCTGTGGTACCAGAGAATCCCCACCTTAGGGTTGAAAAGGTCTTAATAAAATAGACTTTTGATGAAAATGCCAACAGGAATTTTACAAAACGCAGTGGGATAAAAAATATATGGACAAATATTTTTATATTTGAAAAGACGTGTAAAGAGGAAACAGTTAAAGCACTCGTTGCAACCAACAAGTATGTAATTACATACCTACTTTTTTGATTTTTTTTAAATATATTAACGCGATGTTGTTATGTGGTAAATGCAAAGTGAAGTTTCAATTTCGTTCTTTACACGTAGTGCAAAAAATCGTGTTAACTTACAATTAAAAGATGGTTAACTAACCGGAGAATCTACAAATCACCAACAACCAATTATCAATAATTTGGCCGTATAATTGATACAGAAGTTCATGGCGAGGTAAGTGCATACAAATATTTATAGTTTACATTGATTTTTAATAAGTATAAAGAAATTGTTATTAATATTGCAAACTTAGGAGTTAGGTATAAAAATATTTCTGAAATTATTATTATTTTCTTTTTCATTAGGACAGAGTTATTTGGTTAAGGCGTGTGGTGACAGGAGAATACTCATATAAAACGTTATATATCAATATAATATATAATTATATTATATATAAATATCAATTATAAGTAACTTATAAAACATAATCAATTCTTTTGATGATGTCAATGATAAGAAACGTAAATATGAATCAGATTCCATTGACAAAGAAGATCATATTGAAGGTATAAAATAAGTGTAGAAATAAGAATTATTCTTTCAATAACATGGTTATAAGTTGTTTTTTTTTTAATAAAAGATTGATTAAAAATAAACAATAACAATAAATAAAAACAATGTAAAATTTCATTTTGGAAAGCACTAAAAAAACAGAAGGTGGAAAAATGTCTTAAGTCGGAAAACTCCTGAAAAATTACAGATTTTAATTAGGTACAGCAATATTTTCGATGTGAAGTGACTGTAAGTATTAGCCAACTATATATCACAAACATTTTTACTCGTGTAAAACAACTTCTTGATGTTTCATGGCATCTTGGATTTAAAAATTGATGTCCTGTAAAAATAGAAAAATTGACATAAATCATGTTTGCATCTTACCACTGATATATGGTGTGATTTACAGGTCTAATACTTATTGTCGTTGCTTGTGGCAGCTTGTATTATTTTTCAATAAGAAACATTTATATTAAAATTTAAAAAAAGTTTATATCCTTTCACAGATATACTGTCAGTTATTAGCAAACAGGAAAGAAGTTTCAATTTATTGGATGTCAAGATTTCTATTCAAATCAAATCAATTAAATATAAATCGCCGCAAATTTTAAAGAAATATTTTCTTCTTCTTATTCTTCTTTGTCTACCTCCATAATGCCACCAGGCGTGAAGGTTTAGACTTGATCCATGTTTTCCAATTTTCGCGATCATTCGCCATCTACTTCATTTCAGCCAGAAAAAAGTCTCTTCCTCTCCCAAGCCTGGTGATATAATTCGTGTACATCTGCCTATCGACTGGGTTGACCTCGCGTGCGCTTTCCTTATGGTATGGGCTCCATTAACCACTTGATCTTTCGATCATTCCCCATTCTGCTCATGTGACCAAACCATTTGCGCGGCTCCACTGTCTCTCCTACTGGTGTGATCCCTAGGTTCTCTCGGATTCTTATATTGCGAATTCGGTCTCTTCGGGGTTTCCCCTGGATCCTTCTCAGGAACTTCATGGCTGTCAATTTGCTCGAAGAATAATTTCCGTCTTAAAAAAAGTCATCCACTCTAGCATTAGGTTTATGTTTATATATTACACACACCATATACAAATTAATAATAATAAAAACTCATTAGTCAAATAACTTATGAACACTTATAGCAATGTATGCCAGTCTATGATTGGTCAGAGATTTTTTTTATCTCACTCGTTGACTCAATGTCGATCTTTGAATAATTTTTAAACCAATAGATAATCATCCCTTCTAGCCGTAATTAATGTACATAAACACTTTTAATCCAATAAATTACCAATATATTCAAAACTCTGTTATGATAGTTGCTACAACTGATAGTTTATAAACTGATACCTGAGAACCAAGTCAGGATGGCCGAGTGGTCTAAGGCGCTGCGTTCAGGTCGCAGTCCACTCTGTGGGCGTGGGTTCGAATCCCACTTCTGACATAATTTTTTTTTTATCGTTTTCATATTTTTCTTATAATTTTAAAACACTCATTGTTTAAAAACTATTCTAATTCATTGATTTTATTATTAACAATTAATTATAGAATTCAAATTTCACTTTATTTCAATTTATTGTATTGCTATTAGCAATTTCTGAACAAAATATATTTTTATATTTTTTAATTTAATATCTGTAAAAAAAAATCACTGCATTTTGTTGCCAAAATTTGATTTTCTATTAAAACAGATTTTTTTTTTTTGTTTTAAAAATATTAAATAAGAATCACTAAGTTTAGTTTATTAATTAATAAAACTTTAATCTTATTTAATAATTTAAAATAAGATTAGATAATTTATATTTATTTTTTCATAGCATAAGTCAATCGTAATAATAATAAAAATATCAATTCTTACAATAATTTTATATTACAAGAATAAGTATATATGCTATCAAAATATATAAATATAGCATGTTTTCATACTGGATATATCAGGAGTAGCAGAAAAATCCTGGTCCATTATCTAACCGTGACATTTTCCTGTCCCAGTCAGTCCGTAACTGTCAGTATCCCAAGAGACGTCCCGTCAAAACCTCCAAGTCCCACAGCATTTTTAAAACCTTTTTTTTTCTTATTATTTTGTTTGACGATACATAAATGGAGAATGGATTTTTATTATACCATTGGATTTTTATTCGATTCATTCTTTTAATGCAATCGTTGCAAAACACATGCACTTACTACTATTGTTTTTATTTTCTACATCTTTCTCCTTTTCTTATTAAAACTAATTAATTTAATTACGGAATAAAATTCCATTGAATTTACATAAAACTATTATGATTTTATTATAATATTTTTAGTTACACACCTTTAAAGTCTTATACACCAGCGGAGAAAAAAACAAAACAGAATATTTAAACAAAACATATTTCTACATTAATCAGGTAATTTATTTTATTTTTTTATTGCGCCTCCTTTACATAGTAAAAAGTTAAAAATTACATTTATTTATTCTTTCTTTATATTACATAGCAAGGCAAGGACTTTTTTAACTCCTATTTTTATTTACTTTATTTTAAAATGTTTTGGGATAAAAAAAGTCATTTATTATTTTTTTTAATTAAATTAAAAATCTTTTTTTCCAGAACTACTCACTATGTATTATACTTTTGGCAAACAACTTCTTTTTCTTAATTTTGCATTTATTTATTATTAAGCTTTTCTTTATAATCCATTAATGTTAAATTAATAATTATTACAAGCCTAGGTATATTTTAACACTTCAGCCTAATTATGAGCCATGAACATACTGCGATCCAAACTTCCTTAATCGTGATTATGTGAGATATTCATCCTGACATGAAAAATAGGATATAAAGTCACCTGACAGACGTCTGATTTTATGATCGGCCTTAGTGTTGAAAAAATATCTAAAAGGAAGTTTACTAAACTTTAAATTTGTTTGTGTGTTTTTATTTCTGGTGGTATAAAAGTACTAAATAATTTGATTAAGACCTCGCTGATTTAGAGTAAAAAATAGCTAATGTTCTATTTTTTTTTTCTGAAGTCCCTTCATAACATCTGTTCTGTCATTAAAGCATATCAGTCATCAAGCATTAAAACTACTAATTAGAAAGTAAATGTTATCAATTCTCAACTCTTTGAAATCATATCCCAAAACATTTTAAAATAAAGGAAACAAAAGTAAGAATGAAAATAATTCTTAGTTTATGAAAAGTAGTGGTTGTGTTGTCTACTTAAAAAAAAAAAAAAAGAAGAACAATAAATGAAAATTCCATTCCATTTCAAATGCCAAGATAAAGTAAAGTATGAAATGAAATAGTCTTTATGCAATTTATGGTCGCTATTTACAAAATAATAAAAGAATATAAATGTTAATAAACGATGAGGCCACATATCTCTCTCTCTCACTCTCTCTCTCTCTCTCTCTCTCTCTCTCTCTCTCTCTCTATATATATATATATATATATATATATATATATATATATATATATATATATATATATATATAGTAATAAATATTAAATAGTTTTAACTTTCACAGGCATAATGTAGACTAATTAGTTTTGTTGATTCATCCTGTATGTGTTGTGTTAATGTTACTGACCTCCACCTTAACAATTTTCGTTCAGTCAAACGGCCATTATTTTGTTATATTTTCTCTGTAGATTCTCATGAAAATGCCAAAAGATTGAACGAATGTGATTGGAATGTCTAGAATTTTTCGAATTTTAAATTTTAAAATTTTCTCTAAAACTTTGAAACGATTCTTGTAAAATAAGCTTAGTGTCGCTTTTTAGTGCTATTCAAAATTTTAAATACGCTTGTATTAATAAAAAAATAAGTCAAACCACCATTATTCAATTTCCATAACAAAACACTAAGGTCGGGTCAGATCCGGAAAAATCCCTAATTTTTCACTTTTTACAAATAAATTTTGAGTATGAAAAAAACAATCTTTTTTTTCATTCTTTATTCTTAGAGTGTAATATTTTATAAATTTATATGTAAAATTTTTAATTATACAAATTTATACGGATTACTAGCCTTAAGAAACCAGAAAAATGGTAAAACATAAAATATCAACTTTGTAGAAACATTAATAATAGGAACAACAAAAGTTCTTGATACTTGAAAAAAAAATCACAATAAAATTAATTGTCACGGGATTTCCTTCTAATCCTATGATCAGAACTGTAGTACAGTTCAAATTCGGCTTATAGAAATCCTTACTTCATATCATTTATCTCGATAGTTTAAAGGCGTGAAGAGACCAAGAACACTGATATTGTATTCTTCAGGACACTTGAACCTAGACCATTTGGCTCTTTCGGAAAGACCGGTAACTCAGAAGAGGGAATCCTCGCCATTGGCACTGACGGCAGAGCTTCCTGAAGAAACGGAGGTAGGCTCTATAGAAGTAAAGTAAGTGGTGCAGATTGCCACACCGTTATTTCTAAAGTTGCCATTGCGGTGGATACAGTTCAGTTCCCTCAGTGAGTCAATAGTAAGAGTGGTCCTTGGCAACGGTCACAGCGGCTCAGGTCGGTCAGGCACCTTAGGCTGATAATTCGCATTTGGCCACACTGTTTTTGTTAAAGTCACCTCGAGTGGGCGTAAGTCGAATCGCTAATACTGTATTGCATATCCACGATTTTCTGGGTATCCACCTTAAAATATTTTTATTATTTTAAACTACAAGTGTATAGAAATTTACATATGTATTGAAAATGCAAAAAGTACATAAGCTATCAATTTAATGTGATATGATCAGGTACGGATTTGTTGCCGGCTCCAAAAATAAATTATTGTTTTATATTTAAAAACTAAGTAAAGATATTTTTTATATCCATGTTTGCTTGATTAAGCTGTCCTAATAATAATCTTTTTATTCTATAATAATCTCTGTTTTTATAATATAATCTCTCAAATTTTTCCGTTCCTCAAAAATGGCCGGCTCAGACAAGTGGACATGACAGTGGATTGTGAGGAAGCCACCCATTGCAAACATTCCATTGACAGTTCAACGTAAGGAGTGGCCATCTTCTTTTTAGATTATCGCAAATTTAATGGAAAGTTAGGTTAGAAAGTAGTAGATATGGAGTCTGCAATGGAAAGACAGGTATTCAAGCAAAATCAGAAGCATATAGTAAGTAACCCCGTAGCTTTGCTCCATGAACAGATAGGCCCGATTATATTGTGTGGATCAGCTTTTCGTTACAAGTTTCGAGCGTTAACTGAGTAGTTATATTAATGTGAATTAATCCAAAAATAGAAGTTATTTAGTTAAATCCTTAAACATGGATCTTTAGTCCGTTCGCTAATGGAATGTCGATGAAAAGTATCGAACTATTAATCTAGGTTAGTATTAATCTAACTATTAATCTAACTTCAATTAACTATTATTATTTAGATATCATTTAGATATTATCGTCTAATATTTTTGTGCGATTTGTCTCGTTTATTCACGTTGTGCCCCGATACTCAACGGTATTCTTTCAGCGAACGGGCTATAGTTTGCATAACTTATAAGAGAATGCGGCATGTGATAATGCTAGTTAAGAAATTTTTCAATGTTGCCGGAATAGTTTCAATTCGGAATTTTTGAGGGAATAATGTTATAAAAATAATTTCAAATTCTGAACAAATAACATTTATTAAACTTACATGTAGGCATATGTTTGATGTGTAGTTTATGCCATGAACAGTAAAATGATTTCTTGTCATTTCTTTTTTTTTTTTTATTCATTTAATAATTTCAACTACCATCTCTTCGACTTCAATTTTTATTGACAGAAAATATTGTTAATTTTATCTAACTCACGTAATACTTGATGAATAATATATGCGAAATTTGGATCGTGCCTGATCTATAAATTGATTGGGGTGGTTGTTAATTGACATACGATATATCAGCGCGATAATGGGTCATACGGCAGAAAAACTAATTTGAAATTTCAAACCTGGGGCGGATTGTGACCAATTTTTTTTTGCTTGTAGTTTACAAAAACAAAAAATTGAAAAGTTTTATTTTATTTAATTAATTAATTTAGTGAGAAGTTTTTTATACTTTTGTCAAATTGAAAACAGTGGTGAACAAAAACTTCTTTTATAATTATAATTACATTTTACCTTATGGGTAATATACAGAAATATACTTCGGTGAGTGGACGTGCTTAGTCAAACCTGAAAAATAAGAACCGCTACTAGTGGACTAACGGTGTTACTGTTACCTACTTGGAGACGAAGTTCGATTAATCTGACAGAAAAAAAGCAAATAAAGAACAATTATACCCTCGTCACCATATGTTTTGACAATTAGGAAGGTGCTGTCGGTTTGAAGTACCCAAGTCCAACACACTTCCTCCCACCGATCTAAAAAACTTGTCGAACGGTATGAAATGCACCGTCCAAGCTCTAAGGGTCAAGCTTTGTACTGATAGTTGGACAGGATCTTTTTGAAATTTACACCTCTACCTTATAAGGTAGATTAAATAAATTTAAACAACATTCTATTTTACTTGTTAAAAACGTGTGGAGAATGTATAAATCTATATCCAATAATTCTCATTTAATATTAAAGTTACCTGACTCTAACTATCAATGACTATAAGGGAAAATGCCGCACCAGCAGTCATCATGGTTTAGGACTACAAATCTATCTTCTGTTTTTTTGTTCTTTTGTTAAAAATTGGATTCCATAGAAATCTTTTCTTGTACCAATTTCCCTCCAAACTTTAACTAATTAGTTTATATCCGGTCAGTAATAAAGCATTAGCAAAGCTGTTTTCTATATAAATTATATAAACTATTATAAAAATTATAGACACATCCGAATAAAATTCTTTTCAGCGGATCTATTCAACAGGGGTAAGAAATATGGTAAAGCCAAAAGTAATAAGTAATATATGCCTCAATGACTGAAAATGTAACGAATGATAAATATATACGGAAATTTTTACATACTTAAAATTCAAACTGGAGACCTTTAGTCCTGAAATTAAAAAATATAATAAAACTACGTTGTTTATTAATATATATACCGTAAAGGCCGTAGTTTATAAATTTTAGCCATTAGTAATCTAATCCCTGCGATAATATTCTTAACTACCCTATTGCGATATAAGTCTGTTTTCGTTTCGAAAATAAGATTTACTAAAACAATGAGGGTATTGTGGAAGACTTAAAATAAATACTGGTTTATTCGAAAAGCATATTACAGTATATTAAAGTCGTATAATAGACGGTTACCCTTGTTTTTTATATAAGATAAAAATCCCGAGTAACCATTTAATATTGGGTTGGAACGCATGAAATGTAAGTTCCTAGGATATGAGGCAAATGAAATAAAAACAAACTTAAACGATATTATTTTCATTCAAAATAATTTTCGTTACCCAACAAGGTATTTTATCTCTTGCTCTTAGAAAAGTTTTGGGTTTGAATCATTAAACTCGAGAAATGAAAATTTTATCACGTATAACATTTTGTAACAGCACAAGTCAGGTGCACATTGTGGATGAGGTAGAACTTCAATTTTCCGATTACTTAATTATTTTTAAGTTAACTGATAAACTTGTTGTACAACGTGATCTGAAAATTGAAGTTCTACCACATCCATCATATTTACCTGGATTCTCTCCGACTACCTTATATTTTATTTTTTCGAGTATGTTTATTCAAATCCAAAAACTTTCTTCAAACAAGGTTAAGGCGCTCTAAAAAAAATTATAGTCATTAGGGGAGAATTTGCAATTTTCGAATCACGAAATATGATATGTTTGTCAGTAAAAATTGTTTGATCTAAACATTGAAGTTTTAATACATCGACCACATTTACTAGCATTCATTCAGAGCGCTAAACACATTTAAAAAAATAAAAAATTCAAAACTAAAGCGGGGTAAAATTTTCATTTTATTTATTTATTCAGTTTATTGGCACAAAGCCAAAAAGTTTCTTCAAACAAGGGATAAACAGCCTTACTGGGCAAACAATCTAATTTTTTTATTTATTTTTTAACACTTATATGTATGAACATGTTATAGGAACGTATTGTTCCTACTATGTCCAACTATCGAATTTGAAAAAATACGATTTTCATATCCATCACTTTTAAACGCACCAGTTGTGACACGCATTGGAATTCCTAAACTCCAAATGACACAAGGCGTCAACCCTAGAGGACTGGGAATTCATGACTATGCCACAATGCGTACCTCATCTAAAGCGTTTTATAGTGACGAATATAAAAACCTCATTTTTGCATATTCGATATTTGAACGTGGTTGGAACGATATGTGATATAATATAAGTTAACGTAAGCCCCTACAAAACGCAAGAAATTGGCTGCCATTGGAGCTTTTGGATAAAATGATAACATTAAAATTATTATTATTGGATACTGCAATAATGTATAAATCAACAAACAAAAAATCATTTCATTATAAAATGATCAAGCAACAAATTACTTTTTTTCTTAATCATTTGAAATGGACCGACCCATAGGGAAGAGCATTCGTTACCACTGTGCACGACTTTTTCAGTGTATGAAAATATAGAATAGAATAGAAAAATAAACTTTATTCTGGGACTAGGTTCCTTAAGAATAACAAGCATGTGCAAGTAAAAAAGAAAACAGAAAAAAATGACCGAAAACTACAATATACTGCTACAAAAGTCGAAAAGAATTGTTTCTCACTTTGGATTTATAAATTTAATGCACTTTTACAAAAACCTTATTTATTTCATAATGACTTCTTAACTATATTTATGTTTTTGTATTAATAATATGAAAATTCATATCGCAAATACCTATATTACTTAAATTTTCCTATTTTATCTTTTTTATAATAAATAATTAAAAATATTTTACTACCACTATTTTACACTATTATTTTATCTATCGCTCCAAATGGTTTGGAGCCTCTTTAAAAAAATTTTTGAGTTATTTAAGAATACATTTTAAAAAAACAGCATACGTTCCACGAAATGTTTAATTAGAATTAATGTTTTTTCAATAAAATAGTTAATAACTTAATAACGAAAGGAAAAGCCCTCATCAATTTTCATATGGTCTGGCTGAAATTGTTTTTTTATATTCATAATTTTTGCTTCTAAACGTAAATATTCTTTCAAATAATTGTATTTACAAACGAAATTTATAGTATCAATAAATATTTGACACATAACTGCTTACATAATATTCATCCGGACACAAGAATAAAACAAAATGTATTTCAGGCAGTGACGGCTCGTAGAAAAAGAGGGGATGCTGCTTCAGAAAATGTTTAGAAGTTGTTTGAAAATTGTGTTGCACTTGTATAAAAAGAAAAATTTATCGAAACATGATAAAAACCTAAAAGAACAAAACCAAACATTTTTTACTTATTATAACATAAATTGTTACAGTTTGAACTAGATCAATTTATTTAAAAATGAAATCTATTCTTATCTTTTTTATTTTATGCTAAAATATGGGGATGTGGGGCCATGATTAAAGTTCACTGTGAAATAAAAATAAAAAAAATGAATCCACTAGAATATCTGATATGATGGTAGTGTAACAATAGTAGTACACGGTTTTTAAGCATATCACACGCGGAGTAAAAAAATAACATGACCTCCACCCACGCATAAGGCTCGGTACTGTGAGATCGACAGTGCTTTTTCTCCCAGCAGTCTCGCGCACAGCTTCCTATGTTCGTATGCGGACAATAGCCAAACTCCTCGCCGGTGATACTGGGAAGGGCACAGTTCCCTACAACGATTTTTGTATAATATTGTATAATGTTTACATATTGTACAAATATAAAGAATGAATTAAAGAAAAAAGGACTCATTATATTGAATGTTATTGATAATATAAAGTGAAAATAGGGGTGCTGCAATTTCACAGTTCCTATAAGCATATTATTACTGGATAGTTACAAAATATTAAACGACAATTAAAAATAATTAAGTTTATTTCATGTAAGCTAAAAATTTCCCAGAAACAGTATTCATACTAGTTGATCTTTTATATGATTTGATGGTTTATGAATTTAAATTGTCCTGATGTATTTATCACTCTTTTCTTGAGGAATGCAAATTATTTAAGTGAAGCGGCATTTTGTTCCGAAAATTCCGATCCTTTATTTACACGATGGGAATATTTAATTTTATGAAATTTACTGATAGAACGACTAAGAACAATCATGTTTTAATAGATTTGAAGCAAAAGAGATAACGTCAGCCTCAGCATTTTGATGTTGCAGATCTGAATTCAAAAATATTTTCTCTATCGCACAGGTCAAATAAAAGCAGGCTAACATCAGTTATTCTTGAAGAGTGTAATAGGAAAAACGTTTTGTAAATACAAGTGCAACAATACGTTGCTCTGAATATTTTAGTAATTTTCCTATCCACTGGTCGGTAAAGTTGCACTGGCGCATTCGACCATTCGTTCGAATAAAATAGCCACCACGTAATGTAGCTGAAAGACATGGATCAATGATTGTCGGAGACAAAATTAAATTTAGTTTGGAAAGCAACTACAGAAAAAATTTAAAATTGCAAAGAACTGTTCTTTTTTTCAACTTGCAATGATTCATAAAACATATTTAAAAATAAGAATCACCTGGCCATGGTAACACTCCTCCATACCCTAGACGCTAATCAATAGTAAATTAAGAATTCCAGGAATAAGCCAAATTAATTAATATCTCTCCATCTGTAGCTCTCGACCAGACAATGAAATTAAACAAAATTAAAAAGGCGTTATCCTTATTTATTAAATCCTCTGATTTCCAAAAATTAATTAATTAAATTATATCTATCTGCAGCCGTTGATTGGTTGATGTTAATCATTGATGGACTGAATGATGTGCATACATTCCTCTTTAATTAGAATTCAAGTATATAGAGGAAAATACTGTTATGTGTTCGATAAATACTGACCAGAATAAAGTTGTAAATACTTCAAAGTTCTGTCAGAGAATAGGATTAATTAATCATATACGTATGTCACAGGTATTGTATTAGCTCCCAGGATTCTGATGAATTCATTTAAGAATCCAAATTTTCTGTAGTTTATATTTATCAATCATTTTTTTTTTAAATCATAAAAATGAAAAAAAGTTGGTCAGTTTATATTGCCTTCTTTCTTGTCACAAGATGATCGCAGTGAGAGTGCCGAACTGGGATTTTTAATTTAGAAAACTGTGTCATTGCAAGTAGGATCTGATGTAAAATGATACAGAGGAAATATTTCTGATATGCACTTCAGTAGAAAAAAAAAAAAAGGAAAGACTAAGGAAGCTAAAGGAAGTGCATAAATAATCCTAGGAAGGATAAAGCAGAGAGATACGAGGAAGTCAGAATTTTACAGATAGAGATTTTTTATTTTATTATTTTTTTTTCTTATTTTAATGCCTTGTTATGATAATTCCAAAATACCTTACATTTCTCCTCTATGTTTATAAATGGCCAAGTTATGGGAATATAAGATCTTTAATCCACAATTATTATCGATTTTTTGTTTTTCATTTTTTTTTTTTTAATGCCTTGTTATGTTGATTCTAAAACACCTTACATTTCCTCCCTATCTTTATAAATGGCCGAGTTGTGGGCTTATAAGATCTATAATCGGCCGCCAATTTGAAACAAACAGATGGATGGTAATGCCGAGCTTCGAGGGTCAGCCTGGGGTGACCTGTGACATTGATACCGAATCCCGAGAAAATCGGAGAAAATCTCAAGTCTTGAAGAAAAACCACGGACGGCGTACGGCGGACGGACGGATTTTTTATTATTCGATATTTGGATTCAACATTGAAACGTAAAACCTCAAATTTTGAGAGGGGGTTACAAAATTTTTTTCTTTGGCCGATTCCAAAGGTCTTTTATTGAAAATAATAAACCAAAATATTAATGTCGCAAACATGAATTGTATAACATTTCATATCTATTTAAAGTTGTGTCCATATTCAAATTATTGTGAGAAATGATTTGAGGTGAGAGAACATAAGATTCTAATTTTGGAGAAAGAAAAGTAGCGCAAACAACAGAAAAACGTTTTTCAATATTCTCTTTAATAAACATTTTTCCAATTGCGGAAACTTAAATCGAGAAAAAGAGGATCTTTAAAAATAAAAAAAAATTACCATAAGACATTATGTGGTACAAATATTAGCCTAATAGACCATCATATCTTAGATGTAGCTCTTCATGTTAGCTCATATGTCTTCTGTAGCATTTTGTTGTATATAAAACTCCTAATTGCTGGGTTGTATACCAGGGTTGGATGATTCAGTAATCCACTTAACTTTTATGTGTTCTTATAAACTTATGAACGGCTAAGGGGAAATTGTGTAATTGAATAAGATTGGATATCGTGGAAGAACTGTATTAGAAGTTACAGTTTTATATTTAAATATATTTCAAAATTCTATTGCTAAAACAAACCATTCTATAAAACAACAATGTGTGAGTGTTATAAAATATATCTCACAGAGGCTCTTGAGAGTAATAAACATTTCTCTAGGGTCTTCTTAGATGCGAAAAATACCTTTGACAGAGTTCGGAATGATTCTTTACAAACTATATTTTAAAAAAAAATTCGACGCAAAATGATTATGAACCAATTTGACCGAACTTCTTATTGCTGTTATTTAGAGCTGTGAAAATGCTTAGCAACAAACTAAAACTGTAATATTATTATTTTTAAATATTAAAAAGCGAAGAACGGTCATATAAATTATTAAAGCCCTCTTTGAGATGTTTCTTGGGTAATGCTGTGAATCTTGATCAGTGTTATTGTTCCAGTAGGAAGGATGGGTAACAAGACAGTTATAAAATATGAGAATGGAAATAGCAATTGTAAATTGAAGGCATTGGTCCAAGAACCATTAAGTCCAGAAGAACTATTTTTTTGGTGAGAGCCAAATTAAACTAAATAAGACACCAGGGTCCTATTTCGTAATATAGTACAAAAGTACAAGTATAAGTGGTAAAAATACTAGTGAAAATATTTGTTTTTAGAGGTTACAGGTTACTTATCATCTTTAGATAATAATAATTTTATTCATTTTTTTATTAATTTACTATTTTTAATGTACCTATTTTAAATTTTATTGCATTTTAACATAATACAGTGTTAGTCATAGGCGTAGTAAGTCATGGGCTAACTTATATTTATACTTTTATACTTTATTAAACAGGGGGTCTATAAAGTAAAGTACAAGATGCTGTATATTTGTTATATATTGTTAAAACATTGTTATAATGTTGAAACAATAAAATTTAAAATAGTTATATTAATAATAGTAAATGAAAAAAAAAATTATTATTATCTAATGACTATAAGTAACTTACATATAACCTCTCAACACGAACCTTTCCACTTGAACTTGTACTTTATTATGAAATAGGGCTCGGGTAAGCCCATGATTAGACTTTGAATAAAAAAGCAAACATCCGAATTAAATTTTTAAAAGAGAAAGTTAGTATGGATTAATCAACATTGCTGATAAAAATAAGGTATGTCCGTCTATGCATCAACAGGCACTTTACTCTCTACCAGATAATTTACCACACAAGAGAGGACTGATGTTACATTTCTACACAGTGCAAACATAAATCGAAACAGCATATGTCCTTAGCCGAAAAGGCATTAAAAAGATTTTGGAAAATTTGGTCTTACCAGGTTCTTGCATCAAGACCATTTCCACCAAAAGCTTGGGACTTGTACTTGTAAGCTTTGGACTCTCTTGTAAAACTTTTAGAATAGGAGTTATTTATGAAATAATCAAATTTATGGCAAAATCCATTGAAAAATTACATTAAGAACTAATAAATTCTTCGAATTGCCCCGTAGAGGAAATAATTGTATGCCAAGTTATAAAAGGCTGTGATGAAGATGAAAATTTTCCTATTCAATGAAGAAAAGAAATAAAAAATTGTTAATGTAGTGATTAGCACGTATGGTGTACAATAGTTACATAATGCACTAAAAAGGAATATCAAAACTATGAGGAATTTCAGCTTCGATTAATTTTAGATCTGTGTGTGCATTCCCAATTTTTATTTGGAAGAACCTGACCCAAATATGTGATTGAATAACCAAATAATCATTTTGCGTTGATTTTTTTTTTTAAATATTGTTTGTAAACAATCATTCCAAACTCTGTCAAAGGCATTTGACTAAGAAGATTTTAGAAGATCCTAGAGAAATATTTTTTGCTCTCGAGAGCCTCTGAGAGATATATTTTATAACAGTCACACATTGTTGTTTTATAGAATGGTTTGTTTTAGCCATAGAATTTTGAAATATATTAAAATATAAAACTGTAACTTCTAATACAGTTCTTCCACGATATCCAATCTTATTCAAATACACAATTTCTCTATAGCCGTTCATAAGTTTATAAGAACCCATAAATGTTAAGTGGATTACTGAACCATCCAACCCAGGTATAAAACCCAGCAATTAGGAGTTTTATATACAAGAAAATGCTATAGAAGACATATGAGCTAACATGAAGAGCTACATCTAAGATATGATGGTCTATTAGATTAATATTTGTACCACATAATGTCTTGTCATTGAAATGAATATTTTAAGTTTAATTTCGGTAATGCATTATTGAAATAGGAGAAAAAAGTGTCAACTTTTCGCCAATTATTTGCTATTCCAACTACTTAAGGCTGAGTAATTATGGTAATTTTTTTTTATTTTTAAAGATCCTCTTTTTCTCGATTTAAGTTTCCGCAATTGGAAAAATGTTTATTAAAGAGAATATTGAAAAACGTTTTTCTGTTGTTTGCGCTACTTTTCTTTCTCCAAAATTAGAATCTTATGTTCTCTCACCTCAAATCATTTCTCACAATAATATTGAATATGGAAACAACTTTAAATAGATATGAAATGTTATACAATTCACGTTTGCGACAATAATATTTTGGTTTATTATTTTCAATAAAAGACCTTTGGAATCGACCAAAGAAAAAAATTTTGTAACCCCATCTCAAAATTTGAGGTTTTACGTTTCAAGATATCTTGAATCCAAATATCGAATAAATAAATCCGTCCGTCCGCCGTATCATTCAAATATAGTAATATAAAAATATAATAATATAGTCTTATTCAAATACACAATTTCTCTATAGCCCTTCATAAGTTTATAAGAACCCATAAAAATTAAGTGGATTACTGAACCATCCAACCCATAGGTATACAACGCAGTAATTACGAGTTTTATATACAAGAAAATGCGACAGAAAAATCATATGGAATGTCGCCTTATTCCTGACTTTGCTCCGCAGATATTTTACAGTTTAAATGAATTAGTGATATCCCTTTCCTGAGAGAAAATATTTAGGTTGAGAAAATATTAATCACATAAGTGTAACTCTAAAAACAAATCTTTTCATTAGTATTTTTATCACTTATACTTGTACTTTTGTACTATATTACGAAATAGAAACCTCGTGTCCTATTTAGTTTTATTTGGCTCTCACCAAAAAATAGTGTTTCTGGACTTGCATGGTTCTTGGACCAATGTCTTAAATTTACAATTACTGTTTCCATTCTCATATTTTATTACTGTTTTCTTACGCACCCTTCGTACTGCAACAATAACACTGATCACGATTCTCACCGTTGCCCAAGAAACACCTCAAAGAGGGCTTTAATCATTTATATGATCGTTCTTCGCTTTTCAATATTTTTTTTTATTTTGTAGAATATTAATATTTTGCTGTGAATACTAGGCAATAAATAATTTATCAGTTATAGTATGAATATGTTATACTTTAAAGTGCTGCAGTCAAAAAGTTTTTATATTTGCTTTTGCCGGATAAAGCCTCCTGATAAACTATGTCGGGTGTCTGCTCCTCTTGGACATTGAGATTCAAACTGTTGGATCCCCTAGTATCCCTCACGTATTATAAGTCCATCAGATTATTGGTTGCGATAGGCATTGGAACTATTTAACGACAGGCGACCGATTGACATCAGGCATTTTTGATCTGTTTTTTTTTTAATTTCAAAAAAACTAATACGTCGATTAGTTTTTCTCTGGACTGCGTATAACAGTATTAGTTTGTTGCTAAACATTTGTACACATCTAAATAACAACAATAAGAATTTTGGTCAAATTTGTTCAGCCGTTTTTCTGTGAGGAGCCGATAAAATATATAGGTTTTTGCCCCTTAACCATTTTGTTAGATGGCGGATGACCGGTTGATATTTCTTGAAATCTTCTTAGAGCATATTACTACATACAACTACTGAAAAAAAAAATTGGTCGAGATCAGTTTAGCCGTTTTCTGGTGAAAAGCAGTCAAAAAAGGCTGATTATTATTTTAAGTATTATTTTGTTTAAAAGATTTGATTTCAGAAAATATTTCTAACGCATGATTCTTTATGGATTATTCTTATTATTAATGTCGAACATTAGGAGAAACATTATAGCGAAAGGCAAAGAGTGCTCACAGGTCATTACTATTGGGCTAAAAGCTCAATACTTCAGGCGAGCTCAAGTGATGTCAATATCTCTTCTCCAAGTCAATTTATCAGAGCTCCAAGGGTACTGAAAGAAATTTCTGAATTATTTTTTGATGAAGATTAATTGTATTGCTTTTCTCCAATTTGTCAGCCAACTTTCCGTTTGGAAGCGGAATATTAGCGACGGTGGATTGCAGAGATGTCATTCTGGATTGTCTGCAATAACACCGTTAATTAATTCCTCAAGTTCCGATGACCTGTTTTTAGTGGAACTTGCAGTCTATTTAAGGCGATGGTAAGTATTTTCCTAATTAATCTTGATTTTTTTAAATAAGGTTGTGCGATGGCAGGTAGGGATATAATGAATATCCCATTGACGCCCAATAAAAAAAAAAAATTGAAGCATGAACTTTAAAACCTTCAAATTTCAGTAGTTACCATTAGGAAGAATTAAGCCATCGTGTATTGAATCGTTTGTGACCAAAAATCAATATATTTTCTAAAGATTTATCTACTGCTGGGTGTTTTAAACTAATAAATCCTTAGAACATCGTTTCCTATCATTATCTATACTCTTGTTTGCATTTCTGTATGAGTTAATTCAATGGCCAAACTTTAAAAAGTAATTCCTTTTGAGATAATCGCTTCATCAGTTACAATTTATTTCTCGTTCCAAGTGTATCTCTTTTCTTAGGAAAAATACATCGTCAATCATGGAATTTACTTGTCAAGATGTATACTTCAAAATAGTACATTTGAATTAGGAAGATTCAACCGTTAGAGAATATTGCTCGCCTCTAAAGAGTGATCAGTCAACTTTATCTAAAGCTGTGATTTTGAAGAAGCTTTTTAATAATCGTCCAATATCACTTTACTTTGCTTTATAGTTTGGTTGCCTCTGCGAGCAACTTTCATGGTATATGATTTTCTTCAACGAACGCCCTACTGGCGCAGATATGTTTCCTTCATGAAAGTGGAAATTGAATGCTTGTAGTTTTTAATAAACTATGTTCGATGTTGCATATAAAAAAATTAGATCTCAAGAAAATCGGTCCAGTAGTCTCGCGGAAAGCGTACGGGTGGATGTTTTTTTTATATTCGATATTTGCATTCTACGTATCTGGAAACGTTAAACATCAAATTTTGAGGGGTATTAAAAAAAATTTCTTGGCCGAAGGTTCATCATTAACCTTTTAATTAATAATTAACCAAAACCTTTTATATAGATTTTCTTTTTTTTTTTTTTTTTAATCCCTTGGTGTGCAGATTCCAAAACACTTCACATTTTCCCTCTGCCTTTATAAATGACCAAATTATGGGCTTACAAAATAGCAAATCGGCTCCCATTTAAAAACGAAAAGACGTACGGTAATGTCAAGTTTCGAGGATCATCCTGGGATGACCAGTGACTTTTTTGCCATATCTCAAGAAAATCGGTCCAATAGTCTCACAAAAGGAGCCGGTGTACGGCGGACGGTGGACGGATGGATTTTTTCTAATTAGGGATTGATAAATTATTTTCCACTTCTATAATTCTGTTTTATTGAAAACTAGTTTCGAAAGTTATACATTCATCTTCAGTTCTAAAAAGATACAAAAAAAGTTCAAATATAAGCAATTCAAAATATAGTTTGGTATACATATTGAATTAGATATAATATAAATCAGCATTATAAAACATATATGAATTATGAATTTAATTAAGACAAGAAATCAAATTCATGTTGGTACTCACCAAGGTTTAAATGGATTATATCAAACAGAAAAGTTTGTACTGGTTTCTTCTCGCACTGAACTAACAATAAAAGAAAGGTGGGATGTTTATAGGTAAACGGTTTAAGGGCCGGGGTTTTTCCAGTAATGCCGGTGAGTAATTGGTTTTTCTGTTATAGATGCGAATAAATCTAAGATTGGACAATTGGAAATATTTATTTGGTCACTTAAGCAAAAACCTGGATTGGATTTGAAGGATTCTATTATTTCAAGTGCTTCATATATATATATATATATATATATATATATATATATATATATATATATATATATATATATATATATATATATATATATATATATATTTAATTTGAGGCTATTTTCAACGTGATGTATTAATTTAACTCCTGAATCTTTGATCGCGACGATGTGCGCTCTATTCTTATGTGAAAATAGCTTTGATTTGTCAAATAGTCACTTTTGACCCTTATTATGGAGTAAACTCTTCTAGTCATAATCAGCATGGAATTTACTATAAGAATCCATAATCAAAAACTTTTTGTCCAACGAACCCTCTATACTCGATGCACCGTGCATCGCCTTGATATATCTTTTAATGTATTCATTATTTAACCGTTAATAATATCACTAATTATTCTTGAAAGAGTATATTTTTTGAGATTTTCAGCTCAATGCAACAGAAAATAAAATCTTAGATTGTTTTTTATTGTGTCTTTTCTTAAACAGCTATGAGTGAATGTTTCTTAGTTGCGTAAATAGTCAACAAGTAACGACATACGTAAGTTGGTTCCTTGGGAATCGATGAAATGCAACTGGCGTGAAACCGCATAGCATTAACTGTTCTTCGGGGCCTCTTAGATGTAACGTTCTTCACAGTTCATTTTTTATGCTTTAACATAAATGGCACGGAAAAAAAAAATCATTTTAGTTGTTTAAACCTCTCTTAAACGTTACAAACCAAATAACGTTTGGCTATTCAGACATCTTCAGGACAAAAAATGAAAGTAAATGCTAACCAAAGGCAGAACATCTCCCATCAACAGTCTAAAAAATACTTACCTGATAAGGATATCTTATCACTCCAAGAGAGTTCAACATAGGGAGAGTGGGACAAATTTTCATATATGCACGTTGTATAGCCAGCTTTATTTTTAAATGTGCCGCTGAATTACCCAACGGGTGAACCGCTTGAAGTTGCAGCACTGCACACACCATCTACGAAAGTTTTAGTTTAGTAGCTACTATCACTTCGTCAGGAAAGCTGTTTTCTTCATTTTTTCAAGAGGTAGTAAAATTTGATGGCTTTGATAAAATTTAAAATAAACCTAATAGTTTTGGCATTGTATATACTAAAATAGGGTCGTTCTTCGCATTATTATGAATTTGTTATGTTAATAACTCAAATCGCTTTTCGTCAAGGCATTCAACCTGAACTCAAATGGCCAAGTCGGTTGTGCCATAGCTGATACTGATAGGCTTTATCGGATAAGGGTTCATTTATGAGTTCCAAGCATGGAGAAGATTAAACGAACCATTTTCTGATGAGTCCGCTACAGTGGTGACGTCGCCGGTATCTTGGTTAATCATCAAACCTCTGCGCTCAATCTCCGTAGGCCTTTTCGACCAACTTCCACGCGAGAAATCAAAATATACCCGAGCCCTGAGCCTTGCATTACTGATGGGCATCATTTTGATTTTATGCCTAATTTCTAACAATACTTGGGTATCCACCACTATCGAAATTGGCAATTTTTCACTAGAAGTCGTAGTGACGGTTGACCAAATCCTATTGTATTTTGAGAGCAAAACACTTTCATTCATGAATTCACACTTGCTGACTTCTGCCTAGAGCCTCTCCTAGACTAAATCAGACGTGAGTGTGGTGCCATAATTTTCGAGGGCCATAATGAGAGGTTTGGAATGGTCTGGTAGACTTATATAAATCAAGGCGCAAGTATCCCATCCTTAATTTCATTATTAATTGATTTTCGTTGCTGCGCCAACTTCATATTCCGCCATTTTCTTAATATCTATGTTCAACTGCTTAATGAGAGAGGCTACTCCCGAAAAACCTTTGGACCCATAAATTTTTCTATTCTATTCTTCTATTCCTCTTCGCCAGTTTTTAGCGCCCAAATATAAAAGTAAATGTGGACTTTGTCGCCAGATACTATGGCTACCATGCTCTTTTGGTCCGATCTTTCATTAGTAGCCTTTTTCTGAACGTGGTTCCAGGAATCGCAATTGATTAGATGAACCTCCATAGCGAATTTCCAATCTATATAATTATAACCGTCTTTCAGCTTCTTAAAACCTGAAAGTTTTTACTTACCTGAAAATGCCGAAAAGTAAGTAACCTAACCACTACCCGTGTACAATCCTAAGGGACAGAATGTACTTGCATATCTATTTAAGCGCATTGGTTAATTGAGTGAAGTTGACGCCCATGAATATTGAGACTTGATGTTGTAGTCGAGTGCCTTCAAAACCACAATATATATATATATATATATATATATATATATATATATATATATATATATATATGTACATATATAAATAAACGTTTAACGCTTTAGATATATAGGTTCATATATAAAGCGTTAAGCAATTCAATAACCATTGTTCAAACTAGTGACACTATTTGAAAGACGACTGTAGGCTGGACAGATGAGGTCTGAGACCACATAAATAAGCTCACTATATCATCCCCCTGACAGATTGTATTCACTTAAGCACGTTGAACTTGGTTAATCTCTGCACCAGCGAATCAGTTCTCAATTCACAGCATGGCAACAGTTGACAGTGAGGTAAATAGGTTTAATTCACCAAGAATAAACAATAATCCACCGTTACAAAGAAATTACGACATTGAGGTTGAAACCGTAAACTTGTAATAATATATTAAAATATAACCAAAGATCAGAAACAAGTTGTTTTTGTAAAATAATTAACTAATAGGTTCAAGTAATTTATAGTCTTACTTTCCCAGAAAAGAATTGCCTTCCGCACTATAACGAAGGTCATCGAAGGTCGAAAAGGGAGGTGGTGGGTGCATTTTATATCCGTTTCACAATCTCTAGAACACGATTTAGGGGTTTCGGAGATGCCCGATGTAGATCATTAGATAGACCATTACATTTGGGCACTTTCAGCGGCGCTCTTTGGTTCCAATTAGCTGAAATTCGGTAAATACCTGATTTCAGTAAAAATTGCGCAATGTTTACCTGTTTCATCGTGATTTTAAATTTGTGATCCTCTAGACGACAGTGAGTTTTTGGCGCTTAAGGATTTTTTCAAAAAACCACGTCGACATCTAATAGGCAATTTTAATTCTGTGGCTGGAACTCTAACACAAGGTTAGATAACCTTTCCTTGTATTAATGTTATCAAATAAACAAAATTATGATCTTTCAATGTTAAAGGTGCATATACAACATTCCACATTAGTTTTTATTTGTACAGTTATGCACATTTTGAGATTTATACAGAACGTTTTTGGATTTTTTCTGAGCACAAATCCGGTGTTAATTCAAAACTATTTATATAAGATCCTCATAAATAGGAGAGGACAACAACGTACAAACGATCATTTTTTATTTTGTTTACGTATAGAACGAAATATTTGCAAAAGGAGATGTAGGGACCATTTTCTCCGACCATTATCTTATTTCCTCTAATAGGTTAAGGGGGAAAAAAAATCGGGTAAGTAATAAAGGATTGACGTCCGTATATGGTGATCCACATTTGAAATAAATAAAATCTCAAACACTGGTATGAATTTTAATATAATCTTTTGAAACTGATGCAATCATATAAATGAATGTATTAATGGAATTTTGGGTACAATATTGCAGGAGAGTAGTCGATATTGAGCGGTATCCATCAAATAGATGCTCAACTGAAGAGCTGCCTATTTGGTAATCAAGTTGGGCAACTAATATCTGTCGGGAATCCCAGGGGCTCTCTTTGGCTTTGGAGTGGGGAGATAAGCATCTATCCAGAGGCAAAGCATTTGTATCCAGTCCCGGCCTTATTGATAGACTTGTTTTTCCTTCGTTCTTTTTAAAAGAAAAGTTTCGAAAAGTGTAGATATAGTCACTTTGAAAACGTTCTGGGTGAGGCACGCATTGTGGCAATGTCTGTTATACATTTAATCTGGCATGGTGCCTCGACATTGAAGGTGTTCGACCTAACCTCCAAAAGGCACAAGGAGTCAACCCTTGAGGATTATCAATTCAAGACTTGCGTGCATAAGCTAATTTGTTTCGAAGTGACCAATATGAAAGTCGCAGTTTTTCACATTCGATAGTTGGACATGCTAGGGATGGATATGTAAGAAAGATATGTACAGAGATGTATGCAGAATTTTATTTTCGGGATAGGGGGGAGGGATTTGATAAGAAGAAGGCAAGTAATAACTTAAGTGTCATCATTGCCAATAACTATGAGCAAGTTTTAAGGATAAGCATGAAAATTGGATCAAACATTACTATTAAAAATATTACTCAAAATACAAACCTTATGTTGGTGGGCATGAAAATAATATATTTTCATAAATTTCGGGGAGGAGGGGGATATATCCCCCTGATCTACCTTCCCCTCTACGTACTCCACATATCTATAAGGAAATGAAAAACAGCCTCAGTGGCGTGCCAAGGTCTTCGTGCTCCCGGGGCGATCCACTCCTCTTACAACACCTTATCATTTCATTTACGCCTCCAGCCCTAAATAAAAATGGGAATATGTACTTTTTTTTTTTAAACATAGCAATATTTTCACATTAAATTTTAACTTTTTTGAAAATTATTTAATCGGAATTAACTATTATATCATGGATTTTACAATTTTCTCGTAAACGGCTCCAACGATTTTGGTGAAACTTGCCTAGTGTCTTCACCTTAAAGGTGTTTAACTTTTCATTTATGTAGTATATCAACAGAAAAGTGCAGAGAAAAAAGTTATGACGAAAAGAATATTTAATTTGCATTTAACTTCAAAAACATGCAATTTATTGTAAATTATGTTCAGAATTATATGAAAGGTTATTAAAATCGTCGAATCGGACGAGGTTATCATCAAAATCGGACGAGTATTAGCAAAGATACAGTGTATTTTATGAGGAGCATAAAATAGATCGATAACCGAGCGCATTCAAAAGGAGATGGATGCGACCGAACCTCCTCCCACCAATCCACCAATCTGTTGTAAGCAATCCGCTCTGTAACAAAGTAATTTGAGAATAAAAAAGCGGAAATTAACTTAATAATTTCTATTTTCACATTATTTAATGGAAAGAAAATGTTTTCATGGAAACTAAGCCAGAAACTTTTAAAATATCGATGGAACTTGACAAAGTTAAAATATATAGGTAGTGTACAGAATTATTGTACAAAAATAGTTTAAAAAACTGTTTTATTGTACTTCAGTGGGAGAAGAAGTGAATGCTGCTGTGTTTATTAGAAGCAGTGTTTATGAGATCTCTTTAAAATTATATTAAAAAGATAATTATAATAGGACGGTAAGGGAAAGTTGTGTGATGCGCGCAACGCACCATATTTTTAATCTTCGTATGATTTACAAACGGTAAAAGAATTATAAAGGCAGTAAATGTTTTAATTTGATTTTTACACAGTTTTCACTTTTACCTAATACACTATTTAGAGTTATACACACTCATCGCAAGCTAGACTTATTCAGATGATGATAAACATTAATGGAAAAAAATAAATTAACTTAAAAGGATACATAAAAGGAGAAGATCCCACATGTGCTTCCTAGATTTTGATGAAGCATTTATGAATGAATACTGCTTCACATGCACAATGCAGGAATTTATATATTTATATAAATTCCTACCACAATGCTTTCATTACATAAATACCTTAGTATTTAAAAGAAAATGGGACATTTTCTAGAATCAGTAGAAATATGTTTTCGGAAGCAAAAACTCATAAAATAAAATTTGTTTAGAATATGCAACTTCCTGATTTTTGTTCTGTGGTTCCTGAAGCGCGTTGGCCCCTAATCTCCAACACAGTTCAATATTTTAAGACCTATATTCACCTATAAAAGTGTCGTCAAAATCTATGAGACACATGTGGGATCCTCTCCTTGTAAGTATCCTTATAATTTAATTTATTTTATTAATGTTTATCATCAAGTATAGACTAGCTAAAGCTAAAGCTAAAGCTAGGTTACGATGAGCGTGGCTAGATTTATAAAGAGTATTAGGTAAAAGTCTAGCTTTGAAAATTGTTTGAAAATCAAATTATAATATTATCCGCCTTCATAATTCTTTTACCGTTTGTAGAGCATATGAAAATTAAAATGTAAGAATTACTGATTCATGCTTCAGGTTTCCATTGGACAATCCTACCATAGCGTTTTCTTTTATCAAGTACATTCTGTACCAGTAATTAGGTTATAAAGTAATAATGATTCGAATTAATACAACCAGTGACATATTAATATGAATTCCTGCTAACTCACTTTACCTTTGCGGAGTAAAAACATATGTTAAAAGGTATGACTAGGTTACCTGCAATGAAAGCATCTTTGACGTCTTGACTGCATGCCAAGCAATGGAAGGACTTAGCAAGAGAGCATGAAGCCTCTTGACTTCTTTTATGAAGATTGGGGAAACTCTAAATGCAGCATGTTGAATGGTCGGAGTATTTTCCCGATCACTCATCATTAATGCAAATCCAATCAATCAGTATCGAGATTGGTTGAAATGATTTTCACCTTTTTTTTTTTTTTTACTGTTTTCCAAAGACCCATATTTGCTTATCGTGTATGTTGCTGTCTACCATGTAATGGATTTTACATATTTTATCGAGATAAATTTTCCAGATGAACGTTCCTGGGTTTGATTAATGGGGTGTGTTCCATTGTTGTAAACGTTCACAGTTTCGACCCAATTAGAATTCAACATCGTTTTTCTAATTTCAAACTGAAGACGATCTTTTAATGGTCATTATGAAGTTTCTATTTATTTTCTAATTATTTTATATTTTTTTACTCTGCCCTTATAAAAAAAGGAGATCACTACATCGTGAGAAAATGACGAGAACATAATGACAAAATTGGTCCAAAAAACATTGTCAACCCTCTCTTAGTGGAAAACACAAAATGGAACTCTCACTTCTCCGTTTCAAATTAGGACTCATAAAGAATTTTGTGAAGTAAATGGACAAGAAAGGAGAATGTTTTTTGTACATGAAACAGAAGTTCCATAAATAAAACAATCTTTTCATGCTTAATCTACATGATTTTATAGTTTTGGTTTATACATAGCAAATGAATTCTATGTATTATATTCTCTAATTAAAAATATTCATTATCCATAAGCAGGCATGTGGTAATGGAACAAACTGTTCCAGTCTTTATCATTCAGTAAGTTGGTGATTTGATGACGGTTTAGTATTTTTTTCACTAAGTACTTAACGATATTCTTGTAAAATAGCACAAATATCGACGTAATATAAATCCGCAATTACATTCAAATCAAAGAGAGTACACAATCTTTGTTGTTCACTCCTCATTACACCATTGCTAAGATAAATTAATTGTCCTCGCAACTTAAAAATAATCTTGATAAAATTAATTTTATTAATATTTGGTAAGTAATGTAAAAATTTATAATGTTTATGCGGCGCTTTTCCGTCTGTATATACTATTACAGTATTATTAATATTATTAATAAATAATATAATTAATAATATATAAATAATACATATAAATAAATATAATTATTAATAAATAAATAAAGCCATTCTTCATTCTTTTATTTATTTGTGTTTGTTTGTTTGCTTGTTTTAAGTACTCTGAAGCCAGGATTAATTTACTGCCTTGCTTAATTATCCTTGTTTGTAAGATCGTAAAATCGTAAAATAACATGGATGGTCCACGATCAAATGAAGTGAAGAAGACTTGAGAAAGTGGCACATTATTACGGAAGGACATTCCAGAGCATCATGTTACATATTTTATACATAACTCCGTGAAATAACTCCAGCTTACGAAGTTTTAGATTTACAAAGGTCTTAGTATCTCACAAAATAAAGTCATATCCGCTTGAAAATATAAATACGTGGTTAAATAACATAAATATAAAATAATATTAATATCAAAGGTACAATTCGAAAAATTCCGAAGTTATGACAAAAATCGCATCTATCCCTTTAAAACGGAATACTAAACAAAAAGTTAATTCCTAATCTCGTTATAACTGCGTGGGAATGTTTTGAGAAGGATCAAAGTGGCCTATGAAGTTTTGTTTCCTACAGTTCCCATCCCCATTAAAGTTCCTAAGCCTAACTTCTTACTGGAACCATTGGTCGTACTCGACTCTGTTCCAGTTGAGGACAGAGCTCAACAGGAATCTTGATAACCCTATAGTAGAGGGAAAACAGGGGAGCTGGCACACTTTTTTGAGCAGCCAATCAGAAGCCAGCATTTGGTCACGTGACCTATGGCGGGAAATTTGAATTTGAATTTTTGCCTCGACCTAACCTTAACTACCACGTGGTCTTGCCTCCACCCTACCTTAACCACCACGTGGTCCCCCCTCGACCTAACCTTAACTACTAGGCCACGCCCCTTTTTGGTCACGTGACCCTTATGCCCCGCCCCTTTTTAGTCACGTGATCCAGTCACGTGATCCAGTCACGTGACCCATGGAACCTCCTGGTCTATGCTCCGCCCGCATGTTTTAGTCACGTGATCCAGTCACGTGATCCTTTGAACACTCCGGTATATGCTCCGCCCTGATTACCCCAACCCTAAGCCGCCATTTTGTTTACAATGACGTGGTCAGCATCCACGCTTAACCACCAGGTTTATCCCCTCCACCAATTGAAGGGTTAGGTACCCATCTTATAGAGCATGAGTGTACCCGACCTCCATTTTGTTTTTCTTACACCACCATTTTGTTTTTCTACCGTTTGAGAGACTTGAGGTTTTGTCGATGGTTCAGGTACATACCTTATAGGGCATGAGTGTACCCGGCCGCCATTTTGTTTTTCTTACACCACCATTTTGTTTTTCTACTGTTTGAGGGACTTGTGGTTTTGTTGAAGGGTCAGGTACCCTCTTTATAGAGCATGAGTGTACCCGGCCGCCATTTTGTTTTTCTTACACCGCCATTTTGTTTTTCTACTGTTTGAGAGACTTGAGGTTTTGTTGAAGGGCCAGGTACCCACCTTATAGAGCATGAGTGTACCCGGCCTCCATTTTGTTTTTCTTACACCGCCATTTTGTTTTTCTACTGTTTGAGAGACTTGAGGTTTTGTTGAAGGGTCAGGTACCCATCTTATAGAGCATGAGTGTACCCGGCCGCCATTTTGTTTTTATTACACCGCCATTTTGTTTTTCTACTGTTTGAGAGACTTGAGGTTTTGTTGAATGGTTAGGTACCCACCTTATAGAGCATGAGTGTACCCGGCCGCCATTTTGTTTTTATTACACCGCCATTTTGTTTTTCTACTGTTTGAGAGACTTGAGGTTTTGTTGAAGGGTTAGGTACCCACCTTATAGAGCATGAGTGTGCCCGACCGCCATTTTGTTTTTCTACAGTTTGAGAGACTTGAGGTTTTGTTGAAGGGTCAGATACCCACTTTATAGTACGTAACCTCCCCTATGGTTATATAATGATAACCTATACGATGAAGGGTCCGGTGCCCACTTTATAGTATGTAACCTCCCCAACGGTTATATAATCATAACCTATACGATGAAGGGTCCGGTACCCACTTTATACTCTGTAACCTCCTCTATGGTTATATAATCATAACCTATACAATGAAGGGTCCGGTACCCACTTTATACTCTGTAACCTTCTCAAAGGTTACATAACCTTTACATTGTTTTCGTGTTTGTGCAACCTTCTCAATGTTTACATAGCCTTTACAATATGTAACTGCATCAACATGTAAACAGGTTGCATCTTGTATAGACAAGTTGGATTATGTCCAGGTGAAATACCAATATGGACCTTGAACTGTTTATCTCTAACATATAAATAAATAGCATAGTTCCTTAATCCTATAACTGCTTTTGGACTCTCTAAAACATAAATAAATGGTAGGGCTTCCTAATATTTGAATAGCTTTTGGACTTTGAGCTGGTAATACTCTATCTTTACTTATCTCGCTGAAACATAAACAAAACAACTTTTCAATGTACTACGTATTTTTAATAGCTGATAGTATAAGTAATGGTCTTAAAAGGATTAATTCATCAATGTTCTACGTATTTTTATTCTCCGATAGTTAAATAATGGTCTTAAAAGGATTAACTTTTAATCCATTAAGTTCCTATCGAACTTTTAATCTCTAAAATATATTAACAAATCGAAATGACTATCACGCTGGCCAAAGAGGTTAAACCTTTTCACAGCTTTGAAATATTTTCAAAGTACACGAGTCGGTATTAATAACTTCGAAATAAATTTTTATTAATGAATATTAATTAATACTTAATCAACACAAGTTCATAATTAGTACTAATACTACAGGTACTCTGTTCGACTTGCCTGAGTATCGCCTGACTTGGGTCAGAGCAGGTCGACTCATGCTCGCTTCATAAACATGTAAACAGGTTGCATCTTGTATAGACAAGTTGGATTATGTCCAGGTGAAATACAAATATGGACCTTGAACTGTTTATCTCTAAAACATAAATAAATGGTAGGGCTTCCTAATATTTTGAATAGATTTTGGACTTTGAACTGGTAATCCTTAAAACACAAATAAATAGTAGGGCCCCATATTCCTATAACAGCTTTTGGACTTTGAGCTCTTAATACTCTATCTTTTACTTTCTCTCGCTGAAACATAAACAAAACAACTTTTCAATGTACTACGTATTTTTAATATCTGATAGTATAAATAATGGTCTTAAAAGGATTAACTTTTAATCCCTAAAATATATCGACGAATCGAATCGACTGTGTCACGCTGGACAATTGATTTAATTATATTCAACAAACCTGGCTCGTAATTGCACTCGAATCAGTCCTCGCCATGTTTTCGAGTCCTTTCTGCTACTCTCGGATGTCCTCGGAGCCGTACGAGACTGTTCGCTCTCATCGAGGTAGTGGGTGACACTCGCTCGTCTTCGTGTGTACTCGGATCCCACTATGATCTCCCCTAACTCTATTTATCATCTGTTTATAACACTAACACAATTTATAAAATATATCGACGAATCGAAACGACTGTATCACGCTGGCCAAAGAGGTTATACCTTTTCACAGCTTTGAAATATTTTCAAAATACACGAGTCGATATTAATAACAACGAACACGATGCAATAAATTTTAATTGATGAATATAAATTAATCATTAATTCATGCTCGAACTTTAAACAACTTTTCAATGTTCTACGTATTTTTAATCTCTGATTGTATAATCGATGGACTTACAAATTTACAAATATATCGATAAATCGAAACGACTGTATCACGCTGGCCAAAGAGGTTGCACCTTTTCATAGCTTTGAAATATTTTCAAAGTACACGAGTCGGTATTAATAAATTCGAATACGGTGCAGTAAATTTTAATTGATGAATATTGAGGAATATTAATTAATCCTTAATTTACACTAATTCATAATTAGTACTAATTCTAATTTATATTTTATTGGTACTCTGTTTGACTTGCCTGAGTATTGCATGACTGGTCAGAGCAGGTCGACGCATGCTCGCTTCATAACGGATGGTAGGGGGCACTATGATCGCTGGTGGGGCAACATGACAGCCAATCAGATTCGAGTATTCTCGTCCAGGAACCAGTGGCACTCGTGGCCTCTGCCATTTCGACTTGAACCCCAGAGATAGAACAAAGTTTTGCTGCCAAAATTGTGATAATATTCTAATTTTTCGAGTGCAACCCAGGCTATGAGATATAATTAACGACAACGAAGTGAAAGAAGATACTGACTGACACGTCCGTTGAACAATTGAAGGAAGAATCAAGCGAAGAATCTTCAGAAGAAGAAATTCCGATCTTCTGTTCCAGCAAGTTTTGTAAGATGAAAGGAGAATACAAAGTGGTTTGTTTGAGCTGCGGAAAATTGTATCTCACTGGATTTATCGACTTGTCCGATTGCGACCATAGAACATTTTGGTGTTATGATTGCCGTCGTCCACCTATAAAAAATTATATTTCTTATCTAGATATCTCTGCAATAGCATTCAAGATTGATGAATTATTTAACAGGAATCTTAACATGGAGGAAGAAATTTCAGGAAATAGTGTAGATACGATACCTAATGACCATGACTCGACACCTGATGACCATGAATCAAGACCTGATGGCCAGGATTCAAGATCTCTCGGCCCTGATGATGTAATGAATTATGACCCTTTTATTAATGACCCTGATCTAGTAAATTACGACCCTGTTTTGGCGGCTAATAGCTACAATCCGAGTCTCGGCCCACGTCCAACAACTGAAGAAGAAATAAGAGCTTGGAGGGAACGTGTAAGAGAAGCAGAGCTAGAGATTCAAAGACAAGAAATGAGGATGCAAAAGGCTAGGATCATCGATAGAGATTTTTTGGGGGCCTTTCAAGAGATCGTTGATCAGGACATGCGAGGACTCTACTATTCGACTCCCTGCGATGCCGAGATTTGTTCATACCGGGGACGATACCGTGTGAGCTGTACGAAATGCTTACGTGTCTTCCACACAGCATGCGTCTTCTTGCCAGACCACGATTACGAAACAACAGTATGCTTCTACTGCCCTCTGTCGGATTCTGAAAGTGACATAGATGATGACGATAACTCAGAAGAATTTGTTACAGATTAACATTTATAAATTTAATTCATATTAAATAAAAATTATCAGTAATTTTGTTTCTTATATTTAAAGAATTTATGTAACTAAAAACATATTTTCTTATTATCTTATTATATTATAAATTATTTCTTTAATAAATAAATTCTACTTGAACTGTTGTATTCTCTCCTCCTCCCCTTTGTTAATATCATATAATGCATTAAAATATATTTCGAAGAGCACAACTCCTAGTCTTCTCTTATATAGTTGCATTTCTTAGTGTTGGAATAAAAATAATATATTTGACTAAGCAATTCATTTTTACAAAATCATACTATTATCCGAGATTGTTCCGAAATTATAACCTCCATTATGGAATCAGAATTTTCATGTAAGACGTATTGGTGTAATATAATATTCAAACGGCTAGATTGTTTTTTTTTTTGTTTTGTCGAAGGGTCAGGTATCCACCTTATAGTAGGTAACCTTCACAACGGTTACATAACCTTTACCATATTTAACTTTAATGATATCAGGATAGATAATGTCACACTTGAATAATTCTAAATATCTTAATTCATTTGCTGAAAGTAAACGATGGGCTTGGAACTGTTAATCTCTACAAAGTATACAAAGAGTAGAGCTTCTTAATCCAATAACAACAGTTGGACTTTGAACTGTTAATCCCTAAAACATAAATAAATTCTAGAGCTCCTAAATCCTATAACAACTTTTGGACTTTGTGCTGCTAATACCAAAATATAAAGAATGAAATAGGACTTGTCAGTCCTTCCGCTAAAAAGTAAACAAATTTAGATTTCGCAATAATGCGTTATCCCATAATCCTTCCTTCGAAAGTAAGCAATGGACTTTGAACTGCTAATCCTTAACAAGTTTAACTTTTATACACAAACAAAGATATAGGGTATAGTTAATAAAAGAAAATACAACTTTATAAAATAAAAAAATTTATTTCATCATAATATTAGATACAAGAAATAGAATTTTTAAATAAATGAAACATCATCTTTATAACCAATTCTTCCATTATACACTAAAGAAATTATTTCATCGCTATTGTTAAAAGCCTCGATGTCTTCAACCGACATCTTAAAACGTTTAGGAAGATACACTCTGATAGAATTATCATGATCCTTTAACGTAGCGACCAACGCTAATCCCATTTTCGTTTCAACATGTTCCAGTTCTCCGATGATGTATGGCCGTCCGATTTGAATATAATTCAATTTATGCACATAGCGAGCGCCATCGTTTAATCGGTTGAAGAGAGCTTTAAAATCTCTGATAGAACTAAAAAATAAAACAGATTCACATAAGAAGAGAGCAGGTTTAGAAAAAAATAAGAAATGGCCAAAGCAATAAATATACTTACGAATTCATGATGATTGAAAATGAAGGATCTGCTATGATCGGATGCTAGAACAAAAATGAATCCTTAGGTAGTCGCTCGCTGCGGAGTATTGGTGGAGAGTAAATCTACGCTAGTTGCGCATGCGTTACCCCCTCCATCAACCATACTTTTCCCTGCCACCACTCCAACAATTTCAATTTATCATTTTCGACCTTGTCAATTCCCCCACCACTAATTTTTTTTTTCGCTGAAATATAAACAAAACTACTTTTTAATCTTATACCAGTTCTCAATGTTTATATTTTATGCAATTTTCCCAATTTTTAACTTTATCTACCTTTTTTTTTTTTCTTTAAATTTTCCATAATCTCCCCGATGTTTATAAATTTCTGTCCGCTAGAGCGCAGCACCTTACTCCACTTGAAGATTTCCCTGCCTACTTTACATAAACTTCTCAATACTTAACGCTTATCCATACTCACTTCATAATTCAAATTGTTTTGTTTTCTTTCATAAAATGATAACTTTTTATTAGATATTTCATTATCGTCTCCGGGTCAACATGTCTTGTTTTGTATAGGGGACTGTCAATATTGGAATGTTTGCCATCATCGGATGATAGATAATATTAACAGTAACTAATATAAGCAAAATGTCAATATTAGAATGTTTTGTCATCATCAGATGATAGATAATATTAAAAGTAACTAATATGAGCAAAATCGTGGCAGTTGGAGCACAATTCTGACCACACTTTTGCTATATTGGTCCCCATTTGTATGATATTATGTTGTTTTTTTTTTTTGTTTTTTTTTTGTTTTTTGCGAAACGTTGACTGATCAAATATTTTCAGCTGTTTAAGAGATTCAAATCTTTATTGATTCTTGATTCTTCCAGAAATATACTGATAATTTAGAAATATTCATATTAACCCTTCTCCATACTCGCTTCATAATTCAAATTGTTTGATTTCTTTCACCAGAGGCTACAAGGGGTCACGTGACTAAAATATGCGGACGGAGCATAGACCAGGATGTTCCGCGATGGTTAAGGTTAAGTCGAGGTGAGACCACGTGGTGGATAAGATAGGGTCGAGGTGAGACCACGTGGTGGATAAGATAGGGTCGAGGTGAGACCACGTGGTGGATAAGATAGGCTCGAGGTGAGACCACGTGGTGGTTAAGGTAGTTTCGAGGTGAGACCACGTGGCAGTTAAGATAGGGTCGAGGTGAAAATTCAAATCCGGATTTGAATTTTCACCTCGACCCTGAAGTGAGTATGGATAAGCGTTAAGTATTGAGAAGTTTATGTAAAGTAGGCAGGGAAATCTTCAAGTGGAGTAAGGTGCTGCGCTCTAGCGGACAGAAATTTATAAACATCGGGGAGATTATGGAAAATTTAAAGAAAAAAAAAAAGGTAGATAAAGTTAAAAATTGGGAAAATTGCATAAAATATAAACATTGAGAACTGGTATAAGATTAAAAAGTAGTTTTGTTTATATTTCAGCGAAAAAAAAAAATTAGTGGTGGGGGAATTGACAAGGTCGAAAATGATAAATTGAAATTGTTGGAGTGGTGGCAGGGAAAAGTATGGTTGATGGAGGGGGTAACGCATGCGCAACTAGCGTAGATTTACTCTCCACCAATACTCCGCAGCGAGCGACTACCTAAGGATTCATTTTTGTTCTAGCATCCGATCATAGCAGATCCTTCATTTTCAATCATCATGAATTCGTAAGTATATTTATTGCTTTGGCCATTTCTTATTTTTTTCTAAACCTGCTCTCTTCTTATGTGAATCTGTTTTATTTTTTAGTTCTATCAGAGATTTTAAAGCTCTCTTCAACCGATTAAACGATGGCGCTCGCTATGTGCATAAATTGAATTATATTCAAATCGGACGGCCATACATCATCGGAGAACTGGAACATGTTGAAACGAAAATGGGATTAGCGTTGGTCGCTACGTTAAAGGATCATGATAATTCTATCAGAGTGTATCTTCCTAAACGTTTTAAGATGTCGGTTGAAGACATCGAGGCTTTTAACAATAGCGATGAAATAATTTCTTTAGTGTATAATGGAAGAATTGGTTATAAAGATGATGTTTCATTTATTTAAAAATTCTATTTCTTGTATCTAATATTATGATGAAATAAATTTTTTTATTTTATAAAGTTGTATTTTCTTTTATTAACTATACCCTATATCTTTGTTTGTGTATAAAAGTTAAACTTGTTAAGGATTAGCAGTTCAAAGTCCATTGCTTACTTTCGAAGGAAGGATTATGGGATAACGCATTATTGCGAAATCTAAATTTGTTTACTTTTTAGCGGAAGGACTGACAAGTCCTATTTCATTCTTTATATTTTGGTATTAGCAGCACAAAGTCCAAAAGTTGTTATAGGATTTAGGAGCTCTAGAATTTATTTATGTTTTAGGGATTAACAGTTCAAAGTCCAACTGTTGTTATTGGATTAAGAAGCTCTACTCTTTGTATACTTTGTAGAGATTAACAGTTCCAAGCCCATCGTTTACTTTCAGCAAATGAATTAAGATATTTAGAATTATTCAAGTGTGACATTATCTATCCTGATATCATTAAAGTTAAATATGGTAAAGGTTATGTAACCGTTGTGAAGGTTACCTACTATAAGGTGGATACCTGACCCTTCGACAAAACAAAAAAAAAAAACAATCTAGCCGTTTGAATATTATATTACACCAATACGTCTTACATGAAAATTCTGATTCCATAATGGAGGTTATAATTTCGGAACAATCTCGGATAATAGTATGATTTTGTAAAAATGAATTGCTTAGTCAAATATATTATTTTTATTCCAACACTAAGAAATGCAACTATATAAGAGAAGACTAGGAGTTGTGCTCTTCGAAATATATTTTAATGCATTATATGATATTAACAAAGGGGAGGAGGAGAGAATACAACAGTTCAAGTAGAATTTATTTATTAAAGAAATAATTTATAATATAATAAGATAATAAGAAAATATGTTTTTAGTTACATAAATTCTTTAAATATAAGAAACAAAATTACTGATAATTTTTATTTAATATGAATTAAATTTATAAATGTTAATCTGTAACAAATTCTTCTGAGTTATCGTCATCATCTATGTCACTTTCAGAATCCGACAGAGGGCAGTAGAAGCATACTGTTGTTTCGTAATCGTGGTCTGGCAAGAAGACGCATGCTGTGTGGAAGACACGTAAGCATTTCGTACAGCTCACACGGTATCGTCCCCGGTATGAACAAATCTCGGCATCGCAGGGTGTCGAATAGTAGAGTCCTCGCATGTCCTGATCAACGATCTCTTGAAAGGCCCCCAAAAAATCTCTATCGATGATCCTAGCCTTTTGCATCCTCATTTCTTGTCTTTGAATCTCTAGCTCTGCTTCTCTTACACGTTCCCTCCAAGCTCTTATTTCTTCTTCAGTTGTTGGACGTGGGCCGAGACTCGGATTGTAGCTATTAGCCGCCAAAACAGGGTCGTAATTTACTAGATCAGGGTCATTAATAAAAGGGTCATAATTCATTACATCATCAGGGCCGAGAGATCTTGAATCCTGGCCATCAGGTCTTGATTCATGGTCATCAGGTGTCGAGTCATGGTCATTAGGTATCGTATCTACACTATTTCCTGAAATTTCTTCCTCCATGTTAAGATTCCTGTTAAATAATTCATCAATCTTGAATGCTATTGCAGAGATATCTAGATAAGAAATATAATTTTTTATAGGTGGACGACGGCAATCATAACACCAAAATGTTCTATGGTCGCAATCGGACAAGTCGATAAATCCAGTGAGATACAATTTTCCGCAGCTCAAACAAACCACTTTGTATTCTCCTTTCATCTTACAAAACTTGCTGGAACAGAAGATCGGAATTTCTTCTTCTGAAGATTCTTCGCTTGATTCTTCCTTCAATTGTTCAACGGACGTGTCAGTCAGTATCTTCTTTCACTTCGTTGTCGTTAATTATATCTCATAGCCTGGGTTGCACTCGAAAAATTAGAATATTATCACAATTTTGGCAGCAAAACTTTGTTCTATCTCTGGGGTTCAAGTCGAAATGGCAGAGGCCACGAGTGCCACTGGTTCCTGGACGAGAATACTCGAATCTGATTGGCTGTCATGTTGCCCCACCAGCGATCATAGTGCCCCCTACCATCCGTTATGAAGCGAGCATGCGTCGACCTGCTCTGACCAGTCATGCAATACTCAGGCAAGTCAAACAGAGTACCAATAAAATATAAATTAGAATTAGTACTAATTATGAATTAGTGTAAATTAAGGATTAATTAATATTCCTCAATATTCATCAATTAAAATTTACTGCACCGTATTCGAATTTATTAATACCGACTCGTGTACTTTGAAAATATTTCAAAGCTATGAAAAGGTGCAACCTCTTTGGCCAGCGTGATACAGTCGTTTCGATTTATCGATATATTTGTAAATTTGTAAGTCCATCGATTATACAATCAGAGATTAAAAATACGTAGAACATTGAAAAGTTGTTTAAAGTTCGAGCATGAATTAATGATTAATTTATATTCATCAATTAAAATTTATTGCATCGTGTTCGTTGTTATTAATATCGACTCGTGTATTTTGAAAATATTTCAAAGCTGTGAAAAGGTATAACCTCTTTGGCCAGCGTGATACAGTCGTTTCGATTCGTCGATATATTTTATAAATTGTGTTAGTGTTATAAACAGATGATAAATAGAGTTAGGGGAGATCATAGTGGGATCCGAGTACACACGAAGACGAGCGAGTGTCACCCACTACCTCGATGAGAGCGAACAGTCTCGTACGGCTCCGAGGACATCCGAGAGTAGCAGAAAGGACTCGAAAACATGGCGAGGACTGATTCGAGTGCAATTACGAGCCAGGTTTGTTGAATATAATTAAATCAATTGTCCAGCGTGACACAGTCGATTCGATTCGTCGATATATTTTAGGGATTAAAAGTTAATCCTTTTAAGACCATTATTTATACTATCAGATATTAAAAATACGTAGTACATTGAAAAGTTGTTTTGTTTATGTTTCAGCGAGAGAAAGTAAAAGATAGAGTATTAAGAGCTCAAAGTCCAAAAGCTGTTATAGGAATATGGGGCCCTACTATTTATTTGTGTTTTAAGGATTACCAGTTCAAAGTCCAAAATCTATTCAAAATATTAGGAAGCCCTACCATTTATTTATGTTTTAGAGATAAACAGTTCAAGGTCCATATTTGTATTTCACCTGGACATAATCCAACTTGTCTATACAAGATGCAACCTGTTTACATGTTTATGAAGCGAGCATGAGTCGACCTGCTCTGACCCAAGTCAGGCGATACTCAGGCAAGTCGAACAGAGTACCTGTAGTATTAGTACTAATTATGAACTTGTGTTGATTAAGTATTAATTAATATTCATTAATAAAAATTTATTTCGAAGTTATTAATACCGACTCGTGTACTTTGAAAATATTTCAAAGCTGTGAAAAGGTTTAACCTCTTTGGCCAGCGTGATAGTCATTTCGATTTGTTAATATATTTTAGAGATTAAAAGTTCGATAGGAACTTAATGGATTAAAAGTTAATCCTTTTAAGACCATTATTTAACTATCGGAGAATAAAAATACGTAGAACATTGATGAATTAATCCTTTTAAGACCATTACTTATACTATCAGCTATTAAAAATACGTAGTACATTGAAAAGTTGTTTTGTTTATGTTTCAGCGAGATAAGTAAAGATAGAGTATTACCAGCTCAAAGTCCAAAAGCTATTCAAATATTAGGAAGCCCTACCATTTATTTATGTTTTAGAGAGTCCAAAAGCAGTTATAGGATTAAGGAACTATGCTATTTATTTATATGTTAGAGATAAACAGTTCAAGGTCCATATTGGTATTTCACCTGGACATAATCCAACTTGTCTATACAAGATGCAACCTGTTTACATGTTGATGCAGTTACATATTGTAAAGGCTATGTAAACATTGAGAAGGTTGCACAAACACGAAAACAATGTAAAGGTTATGTAACCTTTGAGAAGGTTACAGAGTATAAAGTGGGTACCGGACCCTTCATTGTATAGGTTATGATTATATAACCATAGAGGAGGTTACAGAGTATAAAGTGGGTACCGGACCCTTCATCGTATAGGTTATGATTATATAACCGTTGGGGAGGTTACATACTATAAAGTGGGCACCGGACCCTTCATCGTATAGGTTATCATTATATAACCATAGGGGAGGTTACGTACTATAAAGTGGGTATCTGACCCTTCAACAAAACCTCAAGTCTCTCAAACTGTAGAAAAACAAAATGGCGGTCGGGCACACTCATGCTCTATAAGGTGGGTACCTAACCCTTCAACAAAACCTCAAGTCTCTCAAACAGTAGAAAAACAAAATGGCGGTGTAATAAAAACAAAATGGCGGCCGGGTACACTCATGCTCTATAAGGTGGGTACCTAACCATTCAACAAAACCTCAAGTCTCTCAAACAGTAGAAAAACAAAATGGCGGTGTAATAAAAACAAAATGGCGGCCGGGTACACTCATGCTCTATAAGATGGGTACCTGACCCTTCAACAAAACCTCAAGTCTCTCAAACAGTAGAAAAACAAAATGGCGGTGTAAGAAAAACAAAATGGAGGCCGGGTACACTCATGCTCTATAAGGTGGGTACCTGGCCCTTCAACAAAACCTCAAGTCTCTCAAACAGTAGAAAAACAAAATGGCGGTGTAAGAAAAACAAAATGGCGGCCGGGTACACTCATGCTCTATAAAGAGGGTACCTGACCCTTCAACAAAACCACAAGTCCCTCAAACAGTAGAAAAACAAAATGGTGGTGTAAGAAAAACAAAATGGCGGCCGGGTACACTCATGCCCTATAAGGTATGTACCTGAACCATCGACAAAACCTCAAGTCTCTCAAACGGTAGAAAAACAAAATGGTGGTGTAAGAAAAACAAAATGGAGGTCGGGTACACTCATGCTCTATAAGATGGGTACCTAACCCTTCAATTGGTGGAGGGGATAAACCTGGTGGTTAAGCGTGGATGCTGACCACGTCATTGTAAACAAAATGGCGGCTTAGGGTTGGGGTAATCAGGGCGGAGCATATACCGGAGTGTTCAAAGGATCACGTGACTGGATCACGTGACTAAAACATGCGGGCGGAGCATAGACCAGGAGGTTCCATGGGTCACGTGACTGGATCACGTGACTAAAAAGGGGCGGGGCATAAGGGTCACGTGACCAAAAAGGGGCGTGGCCTAGTAGTTAAGGTTAGGTCGAGGGGGGACCACGTGGTGGTTAAGGTAGGGTGGAGGCAAGACCACGTGGTAGTTAAGGTTAGGTCGAGGCAAAAATTCAAATTCAAATTTCCCGCCATAGGTCACGTGACCAAATGCTGGCTTCTGATTGGCTGCTCAAAAAAGTGTGCCAGCTCCCCTGTTTTCCCTCTACTCCCTATCGATCCAAGAAGCCTATAGACTGTGATTTTATTCTTTTAATTATTGGGACTGTGGCATAAGCAAATTAATACGTAATTTTATGTCAAACATTTCTCTTAATCCTGAATCAAAATGTAGACAAGATTGGATTAGCTCTTTGAATCAAGACCATGGAAAATGAGTCCACTAATAGTCAGAAATATGCATAATCATTTAAATGACATTTAATAAATGTTTACTCTTACCTTGGCTACAGATTCTCTAAGGCTCTCTATTTTAAAGGAGTGGAACCTCAGTATCTTTCTGGAATAGGCTTGCACAGCATCCTTTATTAGAGGGTGCACGGAATCGTAGTAACGGGAAGTTAGGGTCCTTCCATCCACCCCGGTCGGGCGGGAGGGTCCATGGTTATTCTTTATCTCTTGGACAATCTTTCGTCTAAAACGTATTCTAAACCATTTTCGTGTTAAAATTAAACCAAAAATTTAACACCCTTGGGCTACAAAAAAGTTTTAGTTGAAGTTTTCTAACTTTAGTTCTCAGCAACTTTTTTTTGTCTTTAGTTTTATAGTTGAATCTTTAAATTTTGCTTCTGTGCACCTGTAGCATCCCTGGTGTAGACGCCTATCCTTTTGCCTACATGAAAAGTATGGGTATAATATGGGAATTCAGATTGTGATATACTTCTCCCATTATACAACAGTCTTGTACCAATGTTTCATGTGCTGTCAAATAAAAATGAAATTTTTAAGGAATGATATTTATTTTCTATTTTAATTTAGTTATCAAACAGCTAAGGTCATTTGAAATAGTAAGTTATTGATGAATACTCGCAGTAAAAATGTGGTAAAATTAAAAATAGAAGTGAACTTTGGCAGATTTAGGAATAGAAAAAAGATTTAAAATTGTGTTCTGAAATTACAGAAAATTTACATAAATATGCACACATATTTACCATAAAATACGTGTCATATGAAGATTTATAACAACAAACTCTTAAATTGGTAACTAATCCAAAATATGGTAATGGTAAATTAATAAAATATCTAATATGTAATGAGGGTTCATTTTTCACCGTCACATTGACCTCTAATGGATCTTGTGTAATGTCTATATAAATCGATGTCGTTTTTTGAAAAAGGCGTAAGCGCCATTTAGTAAACTTTACAGGACACACATTAAAACGTTTTTCCCCAAATAACAATTAATTTTTTTTAAATTTAATTCTTTAGCGTGAACAGTAGAAGTTTATTAAAATGGCAAAAGGCTTGTAATTACTTTTATAATACTTCTAGTACCGGTCAAAGCCAGAATGACGACTTAGAGCCGTCAGTATTTATTGCTGTAAGATCTATTAATTTCTTCTATTTCTTTTTTATTAATAAAAATATGGTTTTAATAGTGTGCTAAGTATTATTAATTATGATAATCAATGTTTTATTATAACAAGTCTGTTAACATTTGACTTCTAATTTATTTATTACGGCTGTGTTATGACTGCTTAAATTATTCGAATCAGTTTTAAAATTCACAGCTTGTTTAATGTTTTTTTTTTATATAAATGGCTTCAGTAGTTCTTCTATTTTTTGTATGTTTAACAATATCTAATATTTGAGGGCTATTGAAATGAAATTGATGTTTCATTGTAGTACTATGTTGGACAAGTTCTGTAGAATTTATATAACTTTTTTTTTACAGAAGGGGCGTACGTTGTTTTGACTCTTGAAGCTTTGCTCAATACGATTATGTTTATCTGTTAATTCTGGAATCTTTTTATCATTATCTTTGTAATAATCTGTTATTACCGCTTGTTTTGGTTTTAACACTTCAGATGTTTTTTTTTTATTATTGTTAGATATATTATGATTATTTGAGCTTGTATGTGCTAGACTTCTCTGAATATTCCTTATTTTTGTTATTTATTATGGGATTATTCCTTATTTTATTGTACCATAATTTATTTATCATCCTTTTTAGGTAGAAATTTCCTATCAATTTCTTTTTCACATCTTTTAAGTATTCATTATCAGTTAGGGTTATTTCTCTGTTTATTAAATTAGTAACAAGACTCAATTTTGTTATAATAAGTTAGACAAGATGTATAAAAGTCTATTGCTTGTGATATCTTTTTTGGTCCATCTAGTTTTATATAATAAAAAATTCGGAAATAAAATATTAACAGACTAGAATAATAAAACATTGATTATCATAATTAACATGTAATGAGTTTTCTTTCATTTTTCACTGGCATTGAAATTTATTGGCATTGAAAACCTCTAATGGATTATCTTGCGTATTAGCTCTATGTATACATACTTTAACTTTCCATATATCTATTAACTGGTTCAATTTTTTTTATTTTTTAAAAATACCGTTTTAACGGTGTGTGAGTATTGTTAATTATGATAATATATATTTTATTATAGCTAGTCTGTTAATATTTTATTTCCAATTTTTTATGGTATGTGAAAGTATGTAACCGGCAATACAAGTTTTGTTATTATAACAGATAAAAAAGTCATATGTTGCTTAGTTAATTAAAAAAAGCTTATCTCAGCTTAGTGTTTAATTATTTGTTCAGAGCATTATATAAAGTTTAAGGTTGGAGCTTAAGGTTTAATGCTTATTCAAAATAAAGAAAAAAAAATACTGCATTTCTCTTGTTAGAGCCTCAGTCTATCGCTCTAATTAAGACCTCTGGGTCCAACACAAACTAAACCAGTTACAATGTTGAATTTCATTGCATATAATCGGCAATTTGTTGAGTCGTATAGGTGTATGCCTTTAAAACAATTCATGAATAAATTAAAATAAAATTTCTGAATGTGATAATTGAAATTCCTGTAGGAAGAAAAAGTTTAATCGATATTTCTGTCACACGTGGACAGGAAGCTATTTTTATGCGAGGGACATTTTGGCAGATTTTATATATAGAAGATTTTATGAATTGAAATATTTAAAATTATTTTAAAAGATGGATTGACATTTTACCTATTTTCCAGGAAAACGATTAGAACTACTGAGATGCTTTCCCTAAACAGCTTGTTATACATCGCTGATTTTAATGTAAACTTATCTCAAAATTCTGTTTACTTTCTTGTACGAAGTATTGTCATCGCGAAAATTTTCGTTTTTCAGATTTCTAAGGAAATATTCATTTTGGCCATCCCTGAATCCATTTTGACTATTTTCATTGTGACGCCTGTACGTACGTTCGTACGTATGTGCGTATCTCGCATAACTCAAAAAAGGTTAACCGTTGAAAGTTAAAATTCTGTATTCAGAATTGCTAAAAAATCTAGTTGTGAACTTCCCTTTTTGGTCACTGCTTGATCACTGGAAATGGTACTTTACTTAAAGGTCATAATTGATTTTTATCAAAAATTATATTAAAATACTATGCAAAACTTCTCAAATTTAGTATTCATAACTTATATATTGATTTAAATAACATACTACATTTTAGTTTAAATTGAAAAACCGGAAGCGGTACTTGAAGGTCATATTAGACTTTCATCAAAAATTATATTAAAATATATTGTAGAACATCTCAAATTTGGTAAATAGAACTTTTATATCAATATGTATTTACTAGATTTTGGTTAAAATTGGAGAGCCCAAAAGGGCACTTTACTCGAAGGTCATAATAAAATTACATCAAAAATAATATTTAAATTAAATACAGAAATCATATGATTCGGTAATAAAGGTTACAAACGCGATTTTGTTTCCACTCCAATTAAAAATTTTTATTATTTATTTTAAGTGTTAAAATTCAGTGTAAAATAATGGTCTTCATCCCCATTTGTGAGATGAACAAGTCTACAGCAAGAGAATAAGATACAAGTTAAGTGGATTCTTCCGCTTAAAATTTCGAAATTGCCGATTTCCAATGTCATATAGATTCTAATGTTGTCACGGAACACGAAGAAATCTCTTGAAAACTAATTATCTACTGAAAGAAAACGACATATAATAATGGAATGAGATCTCCAGAAACAAGATTATGTGTGTGATGCTGAGTTTCGTTTTTGAGATACTACAATCTTCGGAAACTAATAACCAAATTCAGGATCACTTTTTGAGCCACCGATTTACAGTTTAATAGGCGTACAAGGAAGTCATGTGTTGTCCACATCAGATATTTTTAGTTTTAAAGTAACTAAAAATTTTCCTTATAAAAAAAATCTTTTATCTCTCCAATGTTATCAGTAGTAGTATAATGATCACCTTTTAGACAAAAAAAAAAAAAAAATAAAATGGGAAATCAGGCTACAATCAATTATACATCGATGATTTGAGCAAAAGAAGGTCACTAGTTCTGTTTTTTAGTATGCAAACGAACTGTATACTAACTTTGTTAGTTTGTAATTATTTTGGATGATTTTTGGCCAACTTTATGGCAAGGTATAATAAAAAAAGTAATTTTTTAATTTTTTTCTTTGGCTCCGTTGCGAGTTGTGTAATTACTACTTTTTTTAAGCTCTCAAGTCAGACCATTAATCCATATCCCGATATATTTAAAAGTTTCAGAAAATTCTCTTAATTGATACGAAAGAAGCCCATGATACTTCCAGTAACTTTAAACATATATAATAAATACATATAATTTATTTCTCCTATTTTTCAGTGTTGCTAAGTTTAAGTTAGAAAATAAGTTGGCGTTTTATTTCAATTTTGAATAAAATAAGATTATCAATATCATGAAAAAATAAAATTTAAAATTTGTACCATAATCGTTGTTATTTTCAATTTAGCTGTTAAAAAATAACTCAAATAATACAATTTTAATTTATTTATTAATATGCCAGATAACAGCCATGCCATGGGAGCTGGATGATGGACCTCCTTCTTTAACAATTTATGTTGAAATCACGTCAGAAGGAAGTGCGGCTGAGAACTGTCTCACATGCCATTTCTTGAAATATTTCATCCCGTTTACTGGTTATCAATAAAATAATTGATAGATGTGAATAAAGATTTCAAGTTAAGAAAAAATATTAAAATTTATTACTTAAAAAAAAAATTCAGTATATATGCTATTTGATTAATAGCTTTTTTAACATGATAGCGACTTGTGAAGAAACTAATTTTAGTACTCTAATGGCTAGTGATGAATGACTAACGACTCGTGAAAAATTAAATCATCGATACATTGGCATTAAAAAAGCATGTTACAAATGCATCGTTCTAAAAAAATCGATAGTTTTAATAAAAATATAAATTTTTCCTAATTATCGATGCCTGCCATCGCTACTCGTGTTAGATACTATATTATGTATATTATTATGCCAAATAACCCGCTATAACAATCATTTTGCTCATTATTTTCAAAAATAAACCTTTGCAATCGACCAAGAAAAAAAAAATAATCTCCACAAAAGTTGACGTTTTACGTTTCATCGATCAAAATCGATAAAATAGAATCCATCCATGACTACCGGACCAGTTTTTTTAGATTTGGCACCAAAGTGACTGGTCACCCCAGGATGATCCTCAAATTTGACATCACCATCCGCGGTTTTATTTCAAGATGGAGCCGATTAAAGATTTCATATGCCCATATTTCGCCCATTTATGAAGATGAGGAAAAATATAAAATATTTTGGAATCTGTACACCAATGCCCCAATAAAAATAATTAAAATCGCAACCTCCGTACATTTGGAAATCAGAAACCATTGTGTAATAATTTGCAGCGGTTTTAATTTATGTAGTTTTTAACTGTAGCATTTAATTTATCTTTTTTACTGCATTCGATTTTAATCCAATGAACTATATTTTTTATTTATGAAAAAATTATAAAAAGTGTCTACTCATAATATTTATGCTCACGTAATAAAATTATAATGTGTGTGTACATTTGTAATGCTTGAAGGTATGGAAAATTGACATGTTGAAATAAATCCTCCTTACATAGTGTTGGGTGTGGTTGGTTAAGAAAAAAATTTAATGATTTTCATTATTTATTTTGTTTTTTCCCGATCCCTTTTTTTCTTTTCTTATTCTATCAAGTAATTCAATGTTATATAAAGTTTATATGTCCCAAAATATAGTTATTTAAAATCTCGGTCACCTACAAGTGGGTATTTGCCATACCTACCCAATGACAGTTCTTCGTTTGAAGGTTCCGAGGCCATCTTCTTTTCACGTGCCTTGGAGAATTATCAGAAATGGATTAGGAAGACTGTTAGAAACTAGTAGGTTGAATGGGTGTGGTCTTTGCAATTGAACGATAGGCATCTATTTCGAATAAATTAAATGATCAATGCTCCGAGTTGAATAGTTGGAAGAGCGAACATTATACGGAACGACGGATATTTCCGTGTTGGTAGGCATCTATATATGAGTATTATAAATTCCAGGAATTCCCCAATGCATACTTCACTATATTTGATATTCGCCAACTGCATAATCATGGCCGATTCGATTTGCCGCTAAAATGAAATTATTGATAGGGCGACTCAAATAGCTTTATTACTTCTCCTCTCCTGTCAAAACTTTGATGATTAGAAGAGTTGACAAAGGTAGTATTACCGGGCTAACTTTACGAATATAATCAAGGAAGCCGGGAAGACTCGTCTTTGGGAAATCCCGAAAGGAATCACAATAATTATATATAATTAACTGAGGTACACAATTAGCTCTGTAACTCCATAGGATGATTTCATCTGCAACTCCAGAGTTATGGATCAAGCCATTTTGGAAACTTTTCCAAGTGGAAACTTGATATTTAATTGAAAGCGATATTTGCAGACTCTTGAAATTTATGCGACCCTAATTAGTTATTTCCTGTGATCAAGATTTCTTCAGATAAAAGTACGAATTTACTATTTTTTAAGTAATGATTTATTGCGTACCGATTATTAAATAAAGCAAAGGAAGCTTTAAATTATTTAAAATAACCAATTTAAAGAACTTCAGTTCAGCATTAGAGTAATGCTGGTGAATTAATGCGCAGGTAAGTGGCGGTTTATTAAAGAAAGTACGAAAGATGGAAGTTGATTCCTTTGAGAATGGTCCACTCTATTAATATAATGATACAAGTAACCAAAATACATACAAGTAACCTTACTTGGATCTACCTAGTTACCTTTTGGTAAGGATAGGAAAAGAATGTGACCCCTCGCTAGGACTATTTGGGTATTGGAATGGGGCCAACCTTGAACGGCTACAGTCGAGTGGAGGGCACTTTCTTGGTTCCCACATAATAGTCCTTTGATTTTTATCGTCAGTCCATTTCGCAGATTATGAATGTCATGTGGACATGGAATAATAAATTAGGGTTTTGATATGGGCATGATAAATCTAAACGTATAAAGGAATAATGAAATAATCCACAGTGGCTTCGAAGGATGTAAAATGAATTATTACCATACTTCTGTTCTATAAGTTGATATAGTTTGGAGTACAGCAAAAAATAAAATATTTTTTTACTGCTTTATGGGTGTTGAAGTTCCGGCGTATGTTGTAGGTTTTATTGCGGACACATAGATTTAAGCGACATACAAACTGTATTTTGCGTGCAAACTAGCTGAAAATCTGCTGTTCACTGCTCCTACACGCTACAGTGGCTGCCAGTAGAAACTCTGATCATTTTGATAACTGCAAGAGCAATATTCACCCGGATTCAGGAATGGATGAGAGTTCTTTGATAGGTCTCATGTGAAGTGAGACCATCCTAATTTCTTAAATAGGAATGCTTAGATGGGGCAATGTCAGAGGATAGCTACCAAATCTTTATAGCCGTAATCTCTCTCTTAGTGGTAAGTATAGGTTGTTAAGGCTATATCTGTACCTCCGGTGAATAAGTGGTTAAGTCAAAAATTCAAACTTTTCAGGGGAACAGTTTCAAAGTTTGATCACCTCCTAAAAATCAGCCGTTTAAGGAATTTGGTGAACTATTCACAACGCGATATGTCCACACTGTCTTAGCTTTTGACCAAACCTTTTCTACAGGATGTATAAGTCACCTTTTACAACCCATTAGTGGAAGTAACTCAGGTTTCTTATTAGTCGAGTTAACCACTTGTTCACCGGAGGAACAGATATATTAAAAATAAAACGTCCATTTTACTGAATATTAAATAACTGTCCTTATACATAATGAAGGATAAGAAATTATATTTAAATTTACATTCAACTTTAATCTTAAACATTACTTTACATTTGAAGATGTTAAGTTAAATCCAAAAGAACTAAGTCCCATTTTTGATATTTTTTGTATGTTAAATCGTTTTCGTTGAGACACTGTAAGGAAAATCAATTTTTGTTGGTTTAATTGAAGGAAGTGAATATCATTATGAGAATATAATATTATGAGAAGTATTATCTCGACTATTTGAAAATAAAAAGAAATTGGAATTGAATGCATACGTAATAATTTACATCGAAATTATTTATTGATCACGTTTGGCTGTTTTTCGTAGATATGAATTTTCATTAATGATTAAATACATTTTTAAATTAAGTTATTTCACTTCCAAACATATTTTTGATCAGGATTCCCGTGAAGTAATATTGAAGTAATAACGTCACTTCTGTTTGATTTTAATAAGTAGCAATCTGTTTGATGAATAGCTATTTTACAGCCAGTTCTAATAATAATAATTCGTTCAATAATATTTAAGATTTTAATTAATTTCAATAAAGCAGTGTCATAAAGCTTTTCGGTATAGCTGGATTCCTCATCAAAATTGTCTTCTATCACTCATTATAATTCCTGCTAATATATTTTTAGTGAACTTCCTTGGTTTCGTAATACGCGACACAGTTATTGAACAATATATTTGTTAGGCGTCTTCTTTATGTCTGTTAATTGTCATGAACGAAACACATAAAGAACCCCTTTATTATACAATCTTTAAATGCTTATGCAAAGTTTTTAGATGTTATTAAAACGCATTTCTAAAGTTTTAAGTTGTACTTAAAATACATTTTCAAACTTTTAAGAAGTACTTCAAATATACATGCGAACTTTAAATGCCCGAGACGTCCTTTCCTTAAAAATTAAGAAACTATTTCAAATATCATCTTTACTTTTTTTGGTTATTTATTTTATTTTATTCATTTACTTTCTCTTTTTATTGTCATTTTCTAACTATTATTATTTTTATTTTGCTTCACCTTACCTATACATGAAATATACAGTAAAGGAAAGTATTGTGATCGTGAAAATTTTCAAAGAAAATACACGTTTTAAGGTCCCTTGAGCCCAAATAACCAAGTCTTGCAAAGGTTGGAACATCGAAAGAAAAATATCGATATTCAATATTTCGATATATCGCAAAACCAAATAAGTATATCGATATCCACTGATAATCGGTAGAAAAATATCGATATATCGAAAGGAAATGGATGAAAAAGCAAAGAAACCGTGCATTAAAATAACGTTAAAATGTGATGAAGGTTATGAAATAATATATATATAATTATTATTTATTGAACAATATTTTTATTATCCATGAATCATTATAAAAAAAAGATAGAAAAGAATAATAATTTAGTAAAAAAAGTAAGTATTATAATACATTTTTATCTTGAAGCCTTTTTGACATATTTCATATATTATATTATTCTACAAATTTAAAAAAAAAAACCTTGTTTTATTTTTCTAAAAAAAAATTGTATTTCATAAAGTTTCCATGCATACATTGAGCATTCTCAAAACATTTACATAAAAACATATTTTACATATATATTTTAGTACAATCACCATTTATATTATTACCTGTTTGTCTTTACATAGAATTAATTAACAGTATATGTGTTTCAATCTTATTTACTAATTATTGTTTGGCAACTAAATATTACTTATTCTCTATTTACGCCATTATATTTATAAATTAACATGTGCTACATTTTAACCAATGATTATCTGCAACAATTTATTTACATTTATAGTATTGTCTATTTTATTTCAATTTGGTGAGTGATTGATCCATTTTATTTTTTGTTTTGGCAATCACAAACTCTTGAGTTTATTTGAAGGGTGAGGAGAAAAGACCTGGATTCTATTTCATAATAAAGTACGAAAGTACAATTGCGAATAGACCTATGATTTACTATGCACATGACACACTGTGAAATGTTGAAACACAATAAAATTTAAAACTATTTGTTAGCATCTACCTAATATACCTCGATTCCTATTCTTGAATATTCTTCAACATCCAGTGCTGTCACCATATCTGGAGCACTTGTGTGTTGACTCAATATAACGCTGCTATGAGGCCGAAGTTCTAGGAAACGTTGGACCATGTATTTGCTGTTCCATCTGGTAGGAACATCTGAAATTAGCTTGCATCTAGTGCCACCTTCAGTGGCTTTTCTTAACTGGTCACAGCCAACAATAGCAAACCAAGTTGTAATGCTACGAAGCTTTCTAAATAATTCTTCCAACTAGTCTTTTCGCACACTAGATTTAACAAGTGAGCAAAACAGTGTACATGTTTGGCCTGTAAGAACGTATCCTCTGCCTTCACAATGTTTGCCCCATTGTCAGTGACAATTTTTGTTACTTTTTCATTTGAGATATTAAAACGTCGGCACACATCTTCCAAAACATGAGATATGTATTGGGATGTATGCCTGTCTGTGAGTTCTCGAAGTTCCAGGAACACTAAGGACAATTCATCATTTGTTTCTAAAATAAAACGAACAGTGACACCAATTAAACTTTTCATCTGGTGGGACTCCGTTCATATGTCACAAGTCAATGTCACTGAATTTACTTCATTCAAATGTTTTTGAATAAGAGAGCTCAGTTCTGAGTATTTTTCATTCAATAATTTTTTTAATGTATTTCTAGAAGGTACCTTATGTAAAAGGGGCTAGAATTTTAACCAAGCTAAGAAAACCTTACTTTTCAACTGTGTATTATGACAGAGTATCCTTACAGAAAAAATATAAAATAGCATCATTAATTTTTCTTCGTCGTTCGTCTCCCTCTTCAAATGATATTTTGGAAACTCTTATGTCAGAAGCTTTTGACGGAGGAATTATTTCATTTGCTTCATTTAGAAGTAGATGGCGTTGCAGAAAAACCTGACCCTGATGGAGACGAAAAACCGTGCGAATGAAAAGATTTGAGGTGTGACTGCAGGTTTGTTGTGTTTCCCGATGTCTGAAATATTTTGTGACAATATTTGCACTCCGCACTTTTACTGTCTCTCCATTTAAAATGTTTCCACACTTCACTTTTTGGTGGCGACATTTTAGTTTCTATTTTCGCTTTAATCACCACACTAACAACAGCAATGTACAACAGGTTAGTGATCGTTAGTGAAGCCTATGATTTAAAACAGCTCAAAGACAGCGTTCTAGATTGATTAACAACATTGACTAACAGCTCACGGATAACATTAAAAATATGATAAAGAATAAAGGAAATTACTAATTAAAATAAAATAATAAAGTTTATAATATCAACATCACCGATATATCGGTGTAAAATATCGATATCATCGATATATCGGGTGTTAGGATAACGATATAATATATCGGTTTTTCAAATCCGATATATCGATATATCGCGTTTCGATATTCCAACCCTAGTCTGTACCTGTGTGTGTCCATCTGTGTGTATGTGAACAGGCTAGCTCAAAAACGAAATGTACTAAACTGAAATTTGGTATTTAAGGTAAGTATGTGCCTAAGATGTTACAGCAACTATTTCATCAAATCGACTAACCGGGAGTGCCACGTTATATCATCATCGATTTTATACTTTTTTTTACAATTTTCTCTGAACCGGTCTAACGATTTTGATGAAACTTGCCGAAAATAGTTTCCTTAAAGCCCCTTAAATTTTCATATATATTAATTTTTCGAAATTTTTACTGTGTATCAAATTTAGAAAGTATTGCAGCACATTATAGATAGATTGTGCAGAAAAGTGCTTTGGAAAAATCAGCGAGAATACATTCGTAGTAAAAACCTTCAGATAAAAGCACAACAGCGACGAGACATTTTTATTATTTGTAGGAGAGTCAATGTTTTGAAAATATGATTTAATATTTAAATATTACTAATGCGATATTCTGACTTAGCATGATGATACTTAACAGCTAAGTTAATGGAGAAATAAATCGTTGTTATAACCTTAGTTAATTTTCTTAAATTACGAGTATTGCATAAATTGAATTACATTGCAATCATTATTAGTTCCGAGATATTAAAATCTGGTGTTGCTATAAAATTGCATTAAATGTTACTTGCCTAACCTGCATAATAAATTAAATTTATTATTATAAAATCAGTATTGAAGCGAACAGGGTCAGGGTTAAGAAGTCAATAACAAATAAGATATTGACTCTATGCTTTACTTCATTGTGCCTCTATTTTTATTAATGTACTAAAAGGTGTTGAACTAAAAAGGAAAGAGTAGCCGAGATTTACGTTGCTTAGGGGGCCAATACTTGGACCAATTCGGTCCTGGTTCTGTAACGCAGTCAGCATTTTGTGATCTAATAAAAGGGAGTAAGCATGTTAAAGGGTCCAGCGCTTGCCTTGGGGAACGACCCATCTCCAAGGAAAGTTTGGAGATCGCTATTTACGGACAAGATGGTTGAAAAAATTATCAATCTTAGCAATACCAAAATAACGAAAATGCGCTCAGGCATCTAAAATCCTATGGTCATTACCACAACAGAGAAAATAAACGCACTCATTCCAATAATGATTTTTGATCAATTTTTAAATCATCTCGAGAATTTCATTTAGCCTAATCATGAATAAGAAGTTGTAATACTGTCAGATCCCAAGGGGCTTAGAAAAAAAATAAATAAATCATTAGTGATTTAATCGGAAAATATTAGAATGTTATAGCATGCCGGTCTGTGAGACCGCCAAGCCGGGAACCTGTATAAAGACTGATGAGCCGACGTAAGGGTTAATGCAGGTGTTCCAAAAGTGAAATTCTTTTTTGGCTGAAATATGAGGACAGTAATTCGTCGCGAATGTATTCTAAAATTTCCTTATTTCATTTCACTCTTTTAAATATAGAACTGCCATATATGGAATTGTCTTGAATATGCCACCGCCCAAATTCAAAGCAGTTTTCGTACATAGCTGAGAAATAACCATAGAATGAAAAATCCGTTCCTTCAAAAACATATGCATTAAAGATTTATCCTTGACACAAACAAGGCATACTGATTTGATAGTTAGCGTAAACAGGCGTGTGGTTGTCAGAGTAATTTCTTGCAACCTTGGTTTCAATTTTCTGGTACGGAAATCTACTTTATCCTCAATCTTGGTACTAAGCAATATATCTGACACAAGAACACAATTATATTTTTACGTATCAAATGGTTGAAGATGATAAACCTGATTAATATACGAGGATCAAAATAAAACAAAAATATAGTGTTTAATGCAATTTTTTAAATATAATATTTAATGCATGTTGACGCTCCGGCCCACTTTATAAACCTTCTCGAGTGCAAATAAAAATAAGAAGCTGGGAAGGTAAAAAATGTTTGCATTAATGAACGAATGGGAGGAGGGAAGAAGGAGGACTCTTTACATTTTTTCTACAAACAAAATCAATTTTATTTTTAGATACACATACATGTATAAACATTCAATGCGCGGACCGTTAAATTAGTTGTTATTAAATTATTTTAGCGTTGTTTTGTTCAATGAGTTGCCAATGATTTGTGGTAAACAAATTTAATCCCTATTTCATTTTTCGTTTTATAAATCTTTTCTTCATTATTTCCAATAATAATATTTTGTCACGCACTAAAAAGCATTCACATACCTTCTGTATGTTTTGGCGAGAGTGAATTTTGATCCAGATGTCAGAGAAAATAACAGTGAAAAATGACTAAAACGGAGAAGTTGCGATGTAGCCCTTGAATTTTCTTTGACCACAACCTTCCTGAAGCCTTCAGGGATCAACTAAAGCCCCTTCTCAGAACAAGTATTAGGTATTTTATTTATAAAGTGTCTATAAGTATTGCGAATAAGTGTAAGTCGACTTATGATGAAAATTAGTTAGATCGACCAATGGTTTTTATAAATAATTTTTTTAAAATATCACTTCTAGATCGTGTATAAATACTAGCTTAATCAGAAACGAAACTGGTTGGAAGATTTTAAATTGTAACATTCACGTTACTTTAAACTTGAAAATGTCTTGAAAAGTTATTATTTTCTACTTACTCACTGATTCACAATTCGCAACGCAGATAAATTAGAATAGAAGAGCACTATTAAATTCTAAAATAGCCACTAAAAGGCAGCTTAAAGATGAGTCATATATGTTGCTTGTAGAATTAGAAGAGATTCGTTTAATATTATGAATTGATACATAATAATTTTTATAAAAGCGAAAAACAGACAAGAATAGATAAAAATAAAACATTAGGATTATATATCTTAAATTTTATAACATACAACCGTAACTTTTGAGGAGGATTAATTTTTTTTTCTTGGTTGACTACAAAGGTTTTTGAAAATGGTAAACCAAAAAGTCTATTGTCATTAGAAAGCAAACCAGGAATGTGAGGAACACAAATCATAAGTATATTGGGACTATAAACTTAAGGTCCCGTAAGGGTTACGCACATTACAGCAATTTCCTCGACAACTGTTCTTAAAAGTTAAATATCTAAATTATTTACAAGTGTTTATTTATTATTAATAATATTGTTTTTATTTTATAAAACTACTAAAACTATCCCATACATGCAGTATCCGCCAAAACGAGATAGAAGGAAACAAAGACGAACCAGAAAGCCTTCCTACACTCAGCGGAAAATTACCTGACCTTTTACATTGGAAATGCTAAAGCTCCCGTGGAAAAAAAAAAAAAGAAATTGCGCGATCTTCTAAAGAGTAAGTAAGCGAAGAATTAGTCTGTTCACTTAGACCATTAAGTCTACTGTAATAAAATTCTGTTCAGTGGCGTGCTAAGGCGAGAGAGGAGGGGTCCGCCCATCCCGGAAAAAGGATTCAAAAGAGGAGAATAAAAAAAAAAAAATTACATGCTGAAATTGGAAGATTATATCAAGCATCATTTTTGTGATTTGTGTATAACATTTCAATATTAATATAAATTGCGTATAGCGCTAGCATAAAGAAGATTTGAATAAATGTGTACTATTTGTGGACATTTGTCATTCCACAAATTTTAAGCGTAAACCAAAGCAGAATTATTCATACAGTAGAAGAGTTGGAAAAAACTCATAAAAGCTCGTACGGGAGCCGACGGATGGCAATGGGGTCGATGGGGTTAAGGAGATAGGAGGCAGTAGTGCAGGGCCCTTACACAAATCCTTAAGATACAAATTCAATTTCCAACGTCCATTTAGAAATACATTCGATTCGATACCATCGCTTCTATCGCGTTCCTTCTTCGCATTCCTACAAACTTCTCTCAATCAGCCTATCTTTACTACAGAATCTTCTTTGTCAGGGTGTTTATTTAGACTTTTTCTAGAAATGACAGATCATTTATAGTAATTCTATTTATTGTTAATTTATGTAGCGAAATTATAATCAGCTTACTGGCAACTTTCAGTCACCTTACATATTTCTCTATAAAGCAAGCTTATGCAACAATATTATTGTTTAAAACTATTTTAACTATAGATTGCTAATAAATATAATTTATGTGAATACTGGCATAACTTGAGTTACCTCGGAGAGGGCCAAAAAAAAAAAAAAATATCTGATGTGGGCAACACATGACTTCCTTGTACGCCTATTAAATTATAAATCCGTGACTCAAAAAGTGATACTGAATTTGGTTACTAGTTTCCGAAGATTGCAGTAAAAACGACACTCGGCGTCCCGTCATCCATCTATTGACAAACACACACACACACACACAAACACACACTCTTGTCACTGGAGGTATAATTCCGTTATTATACGTCGTTTTCCTTCAGTAGGCAACTAGTTTCCAAGATATTTCTTCATGTTCCATGACAACAATAAAACTGTCAATACCACTGGATAAAGCTTTAGAAATGGACAGTTTCGACATATTAAGCGGAAAAACCCACTTAACTAATATCTTATTCGCATGATGAAGACTTGTTGATCTCACAAATGACAAAGAAAACTAGTATTTAAGACTCAATTTTAAAACTTAAAATAAGTAATAAAACGCTGCAAATTATTACACAATGGTTTATTATTTCCACTTAGTAATCTTTCAAAAATTTCTATTCTGTCCAAGAAAAAAAATTAAGCAGTAGGCACCAAAAGGAAAGAAATTTGAAGCTTTTCACAAGATGATCGACGTGAGAGTGCTGAACTGGGAATGTAAATTTAAAAACTCTGTCAATGCAAGTAGGCTGTGATGTAAAATGATACAGAGGAAATATTTGATGTGCACTTCAGAAGGAAACAAAAAAAAAGGAAAGACTAAGGAAGCTAAAGGAAGTAAAGAAATAATCCAAGAAAGAATAAAACAGAGAGATACGAGGAAGTCAGAAGCCCTATAGATAAGTCAGGAAGCAGGATGACTAGCCGCCAGGAGAATCAGTCTCAAAAGTTCCTAACGCAATATCTCAGCTAATAATGGTCCGATTTAAATGATTTTTATTTCGTTTTGTAGGGAGTTTCACTGGCTTTCGTTTAAATACATACATAAAGTTTGCTAACGGATTTTTTCCGGATACAGACGCCACGACGAAACTAGTCAAAATGGATTCAGGGATGATCAAAATGGATATTTCCGTCGAAATCTGAAAACCGAAAATTTTCGCGATTACAATACTTCCTTTACTTCGTACAAGGAAGTAAAAAAAAAAAATTTTGCTGACGAATTTTTTTTTATTCGATATTTGGATTCTACGTATCTTGAAACATAAAACCTCAAATTTTGAGGGAGGGGGGGGGGGGAGTTACAAAAATATTCTATTGAAAGTCTAATGTCTGACCTTCAAGTAAAGTACCACTTCCGGTTTTCCAATTTAGACTAAAATCTAGTATGTTATTTAAATCAATATATAAGTCATAAATACTAAATTTGAGAAGTTTTGCATAGTATTTTAATATAATTTTTGATGGAAATCAATTATGACCTTCAAGTACCACTTCCGGTGATCAAGCAGTGACCAAAAAGGGAGGTTCACAACTAGATTTTACAACAATCCTAAATACAAAATTTCAACTTTCTACGGCAAACCGTTTTTGAGTTATGCGAAATACGAACGTACGAACGTACGAACGTACGTACAGACGCCACGACGAAACTAGTCAAAATGGATTCAGGGATGGTCAAAATGGATATTTCCGTCGAAATCTGAAAACCGAAAATTTTCGCGATTACAATACTTCCTTTACTTCGTACAAGTAAAAAAAAAAAATTTTGCGGACGAATTTTTTTTTATTCGATATTTGGATTCTACGTATCTTGAAACGTAAAACCTCAAATTTTGAGGGAGGTGGGTTACAAAAATATTCTATTGAAAGTCTAATGTCTGACCTTCAAGTAAAGTACCACTTCCGGTTTTCCAATTTAGACTAAAATCTAGTATGTTATTTAAATCAATATATAAGTTATAAATACTAAATTTGAGAAGTTTTGCATAGTATTTTAATATAATTTTTGATGGAAATCAATTATGACCTTCAAGTAAAGTACCACTTCCGGTGATCAAGCAGTGACCAAAAAGGGAGGTTCACAACTAGATTTTACAACAATCCTAAATACAAACTTTCAACTTTCTACGGCAAACCGTTTTTGAGTTATGCGAAATACGAACGTACGAACGTACGAACGTACGTACAGACGCCACGACGAAACTAGTCAAAATGGATTCAGGGATGGTCAAAATGGATATTTCCGTCGAAATCTGAAAACCGAAAATTTTCGCGATTACAATACTTCCTTTACTTCGTACAAGGAAGTAAAAACTGAAAATATCAGAGGGGAGACTAAAAATCCGTTTTTATCAAGTTTACTGTAAGAAAATCTACAGTTTAATAAAGAATAAAAGATGAATTTCACCCAAAAGAGTAATAAAAAAAGGAATGCAGTGGTAAAGGGGATATTATGAACTAATGTTTTTGTCACACAGTGCTCCATTGTTTGATTTAGGGTATTTTAAAACCGAATTAGCAGAAACCGGCGCAGAAATACTACCGGCACAGCAACGTCGATTTCGTTTTGCAAACGCCACTGCTTTCCCCCTTCGTCCCTGATCTAATATAACTATCAGGATTTTTGTCCTTCGTATGGATCGGGTAAAAAAGTTGAGCATATAAAATGTATTTGTTTATTAAGTACTAAGTACTTTAATCAATTTCATTTTTTTAATACTAGCAATTATTTTTTGTCACATAATTTTGTAATGTTTGTAATTTTGTAATGTGCAGGTATATTCACCTTAACACTTTCCACTTTTCTTATGAATATATATGTTAGCTCTAGAATTTAGAAGACAGTTTATCTTTAAGTTAACACTCTCAGTAGCTCACTATTTTATATGATGTAACTCTGTATCTTGTTTAATAAAGTATTTTTTAGGACTTGCACGCATCGACTTCCTTAATTATATGAATAAATGAAGATTTTTCAATCAAAAGCTTTGAGTTTCTAAATGGGAACTAATCGCTAAAGTTTAATCTAAATCCTTTCGGTGATGAGAGAGACGATACTTAAAAATAGGTAACGTCATCAACAGCGAAAGGGCAACGATTTTTCAATACCACTTTTACTTTTACTCAGGAGGCCTTAAATTAGGAAAATTAAATTAAATCCAAAACAAAGAAAAAAAAATCTCAGAACTGAGATCGACAAAACTTAAGGAACCTGAGAAACAGATCTCAGCCGGTATATGTCAGACTTTTAGTCATGGAAAAGTTTGAAAAGTCGTTCGTAACTCTATATAAATTTTTCAGGAAAAAAATCAAAACTGAACTTAACTCTTTATTAGACAGAGAGAAAAATTCTAAACAATTGTTTAGAAAAATACAACGAAATTGTTAAACATTGTGTAATTTAATCTACAGGTTCAACCTTTTAAATTACTATTTTTTCTGGAATGAGGCTCTATTCAAAAGCCCTTATTATAATATTCGATGGTCATCTCCTTGTTGCTGAATACACGGGACAGTACCAGGCCGAATATGAAGTTGACACGTTGGGTCCTGGAGTCCGATCAATTCAAAGCAACACCAGTAGCCAGTCGAATGTCCTTCCCAACCTTCTGAAAATGACACCTTATAAGAGTATCTTTTGAATATAATTTAAAATAACTCTTTTTCACGTTAAATTGTACAAATCTTGTACATTGTTATTTGTTTAGTATTCCATGGCACAACGATAAAATTGGTAATTGGGGTGAGTCTAAATAAATGACCGTTTCTAGGATTAAATGAAGTTAATTTTTTTCTTACATATCTGTTAATTCTAATGTTGTTATTGGTATCTTTTAATCCTGATACTATACTGAATCATTCAGTAAACATAATATCTCTCTGTGAGGCTCAGTAATTGTTTGGCTTTCTTTCAATCAAAATGACGTTGAGGAAATTCAAGTAATTCTGCGGCATTATTGGAAAAGGAAATTTTGAGCCGCCGAAATCACGCGTTTGAAACGGGATGTTGAAGGGAAACCTAACCTTAATGAGCGTACTGTGAGGAGTTCACCAAATTTGAAAGTGGCAATACAAGCTTGGAAAACCAGCCGAGCTCTGGACGACCATCTGTTGTGACAGCCAGGCTCTACGACACGCTATTGGAGATGATCCCACGAAAAGAACTCGGCAGCTATCCTCCGAACTTGGTTTGTCACAGTTAAGTTTGAATCGTCACTTGCACCAATGAGGTAAAGAGAAAAAGGAAGAAAACTTTTCTGCAGCAGGACAAAGCCCGGCGGTACACTTCGCGACACACAAAGCAAAAACTTGCTGAAACGGATGCCATCGAACTTTTACCGCACCCAACCTATAGCCCTGATCTCGCGCCTTCGGACTTTTTTCCTTCAGTCTTTTCCGATCAATGGCTCAGTTTCTTAAGAAGAAAACATTTCAAACAATGGAGGAGGTAAATTTTTGGAGTAGAAGACTCCGAGTCGAAACCAAAAGAGTGGTACCGGCAGGGAATCGAACAGCTTGCTTCTACATAGCATTACTTGCTTCTACAATTAACCATAGAACAAAATGGATTGTATTTAGAAAGTTAGAAGAAATTTTATGTAATAAAAAAATATACTTAACCCTTGAAATGGTCTTATTTTTTTTTAATCACCCCAATATTTTAAAATTCCCAATTATATTATGAAATATTTAATAATATTAGTAAACAAAGATTTTATTTACAAATGAACAATTCAAAAATGATTATTTACATGATTTCGGATGTCTAAAAACATCCATTTATTCAAAACAATTTTGGATTCATTTAACGTATGAATATCTTTAAAAAATAGAATAAAGCTAACAGAATGTTTAATAGTGGCAGTAGAAAAATATAGCAAAAAACCTACACAAAAATATTTTAATTTTCCCAACTCTTTTGAACTTTAACTTTTCAATTAAGTGTTGCGAATGTCACATTTTTTTTCTATTCAATACAGCATCGTATCGACAAAATCCCAATGCCTTGACTAAGAAGTTATTGGAGGAATGTAGTTATCAGTTGTGTATAATTCTATATAAAATTTATAATTTTTGTATTTCGATTTGTTATATTTTATATTTGCATCACACATTTTTTATTTTAATTAAAGTTATAAGTGAGCATTTCTGAAGTTTGCAGTATGAGAAATACTCAATGAGTGTTGTGTTAATTGTTTCCAAAATTTGCTAAACTGTTTATAACTTTATAAGTCATTACTCACTATTTGTGCTTCCCTCTTTTTAAATAAAATTCCAACATACAGAATGCACTGTTCTTTTAAAGAGCAAAAAAGTAAATAACAAACACACCAAATTTTACAATTTTCCTCAAAATACATAGAATTATGTATTTTTTTTAAAATCGTTAATACGAATGTTTTTTTGTTTTTTTTTTCGTAATATTTAAATCCAGTAAAGAAACATTTAAAAAAAATAGAAAATGGCAAATCATTATTAAATTTCATATTGTGGCCTAGTGCCCAAAAAACAGATATACTATTCAGGGGATCAGAAGCCAAGGGGTCCAACTTAATTTTTTTTTTTTTTTAAATTGGGTTTAACGCATGAATCAACGCTATATAAATTTACTTGGTGAATGAAAAAAAAGAGTACTTAAGTTTTAACACTGCCAAAACTAATTCTGTATGTAGAATTTTTCAAAATTCTACAATAGACCTGTCCCAAAGGAAGGTCCAGTAAATAAATATACCTGATTCGTAGACAGGTCTAGATTTAATGTTAAAGAATAGACAACACAATAATAAACAATCTCAGATTAAAAAATAATTATGCGTTTTAGAATACTAGAATTTTTGGAGTAAAAATACTATTAAATGAAGAAAACTCAATATTTCCATTTTATTACTTGGACCCCTTGGCCTTCTTGCCGTCTCTTTTATAATTTAAAATTATTCCAAATACATAGACACCCAATTTGACTATTACCACTGTAATAAAATTATATATTTTTATGGATGCTGTTAATGGTTCATAATATTGTAAAGATTACTTTCTTGGTCACTTTAAAAGTCTCCGGATACTTTAAGAATTCCTATTTCGTGTAAATGCGATTACGCATAAATGAATTAATTAAAGCGTGTTTCACTATTAAGGTGATGAGGCCATGAATTTATGATAGCTCCGGTGGTTTAAATTGAACAAATGGCCAGTGACTAATAAAAATAAAGGAAATATTAAAACTTTTATAATATAAAATCGCAACTGTATTAAAAATATTTTTTGGAAAAATGCCCGAGCTAAGGTGTCTGGAAAAAGGCCAAAATAATGAAGACATGAAGCTAATGACATATGTGAAAAACTAAACTAAAAAAATAATTAACTCGCAACAGACAAGTACAGTCAGTCCTCACCTTCTTATGTTACTTCCTCCCAACCATTTCCTTCTAATGATGTTCCGAGAAAATTTGTATAGTTATCCAAAAAGAAAGTTTCTGGTTTTTAACTCGCTATTGTTGAGTTACTCCGAAATATTCTAAAATTATCGTAAATTTTTCTTGCATGACCCAATAGCACTTTATTTGAAATAGGAAGTTCCTTTCACTATGGAATCTTTCTGTAATTCTTATAAAATATATAATGAACAAATATTGACAAAAAAAGCCATTCTTTTTTTCAGGACACAGCTTCCTTAGGATTCGCTCTAGGGACCAAGAATGTTATAAACTTATATACTCCTTTTCCAAACTACATTTAATCCTCTCCCTAAAATAAGTTCTGCACCTGAATATGATTCCGCTTATGATCGCATGTTAAATCCATCCAGTGGAAACAATGATGTGACTAGGTGATGACAAAAACTTCCATCCTTTCTCATTGAAACGAGGTTATTTTAGGCACTTTGTCTAACTTATAGCTGAGTTATTGAAGTTTAAATTTACCTTACTAAAAATTCCGATCAGGTCCGATCACCTGATTATACACACACACACATATATATATATATATATATATATATATATATATATATATATTGGGTTTAACATCTGTATGTACTCAAACTATGGTTGGAAAAAGGCGGGTATTTCCTGTAGTACCATCCTACAGGTCACAACCCAGTCTAGCCTGAGTGGGAAGGTCGAGATTCATTGTGGGTCTACCACGGAATAAATTTCGACTAACTCCTGATCATAATTTCTCGAACCACTATATCTTTGTTGATGGCCTTGAATTTCAGACATTGTGAAAAGAGGTCCATAAGTTTTTCACCATATGCCTACTTCCTAGTAAAGAAAAAAGCCCAGTGTTTTATCAAGACAACTTAAGGTTTTAGTTTCTTTACAGCAACATCATAACGCTACCAAGAATTAAAAAATACGAAATTAAAAGCGTGCGGTTTTTCTATGGCTTTAAAATATTATTTATTCTAAGTAATCGATTCTGTTTATTCAAATTCTGGACTGAAAAAAGTATATAATTTTTTTTGTTTTCGATGATTTTTTCAACATTAAGGATTTTTTGATGAGGCAAATCCAAATCTGCTTTCATTTTTGGTGTGAAAAAATCTATGGGGCTAGATTACTTAATAATTTAAACATTTTTTTAAATTTATTTGACCAAAAATCAATTATTTTTTAATTCTTATATTTTTCCTTTATATAATTTGAAAAACAAATGTTATTCTGAATCATGTCGATATAATTCTTCAAACTCAAGATATAAAATACAACAGCTTCAGTTTGTTATATTTGTTTCTCAGTTCCTAGGACCCATTGTAAGAAACGGTTGGATATGTGTTTACTTTTTTCAATGTAGAATCACCCCAAAAATTTTATCAAAATCGGCGACGGGCAATCCTCTTTTGCTCGACCGTACACAATATATGGGAAACGACCCAGGAAACCTCATGGTGTCACAGAGTAACGCTGATAATCCGGATCTGAAAAAAGCTATTGGGTCCGGGTCACCCAATTCACAGGTGTCGGGACGGAATTCACACACTCCGGAAAGGATGGAGGGACTGAATCAATATTATATAATACCTTTTTTGGCATTTGGGACTTAATCCGGACTTTCCCCATAGGGATTGTGCTTCGCTTTGCTCTTGGCATCCCTTTGCAGTATCTTGAAGTGAAGTTAGTATATAATAACGAATACGATACTTACATTCATTATAATTTTAAATAAAACTATCTGATATATATACTACTAATATCAAGACTACATTTTTATTTAACTGATTTCTGCATTTGATAGACGCAATACTTCTAATTCATATTCAAGAAGCTGAATTCTTAACTGTACTGTAAATACATTGTTGTTTGTCAACACAGAGGTGATCACTATATAATTTGGAACATTATTTGTTATGCTACTGCATAATTATGCATGCGTACACTGCACCATTAACATACATTAGCCTATTACAAGGAAGAAATTATAAAAGAATATAAACATGAAAATATTTCGAAACATTACTTGCAAAGAACTTTAATGAGTCAAACACGTTTTTGTTCTGAGATACTCGATAAAAAAAAAAAAAATAAATAAAAAAAAAATGGAGACAAATATTTTTTACTATCATTTTTAATGATTTTTATACATAATGAAAACAAGATGATGATGATTTTAATGAGGTTAGAAGTCTGTTTATGCAGAAAGTAGGTAAAACCAAATTTTACCTAGGTGGGTTTGGAAGTTCCAAAGCAAATTAATTCTGTACTTCTGATTTGACTAAAGCTGATTTCCAAGTCGACCTCGCGGTTATAAGTTATACTTGTATGATACTACTCCGCTATGTAATTGCAAAGTATCTAATTAATTTTATATTCCGAATATGGTTTTAATAATATTTAGAAATTTTTGTTATAATTTTTAACTTTATACTTATGCGAAGTGCACATCCATTAAACAAAAAAAAATATATATGATTTTACGAATCAGGATTTGAAATTTCTGACTTTAAACCAGATAAAATATTTTTGTATTATAATGGGATACCTCTTCTCTTGCATGGTAGATAAATTTGTCTATTCACAAGTATTTACAGTACTAAATCTGTTAGAATTATGAATGAGTGTGTATATGCACTTATGAGGAAAATGAGCTAGGTCCACCATTGGGTTATAAAATTTCACTTCTACTTCGTATAGAAATGGTTAAATCAATAACCAAAGTGGTAGAAAAATATCGATATTTGAAATTACAAGATTCCTATAAAGTGTCACGTTAATTTAAATTTGAAACTACCGCCATGAAAAGTTTCAATTTTCAACTTACATACTTATTCACAATACTTACAGAAATAGTTTGCCATTTATTTTATCTTGTAATTACTGATAGGATTATTACTCTGATTTTAAGCTTCAACTAATGACCGTATAAGTTATTGTTTTAAAAATCCAGCCTCTCGTTAAAATTTCCCCAAAACCGGAACCATGCCACCAGCGTAGATTGAAGTTCCAGCCACCATTTATGACCCCTGACATCGTTAAAACTTCCCACTTTGCGTTCAGAATTTCATTAAATCCTTGAAGGTAATTTGAATTGTCCCTTCCCCATTCTTCATCTAGTCGCTGCCCCATCAATCTACCTGATTAATGTATTTTCTCTGAAGAGCTTTAAGAACTAATCCAAGAAATAATCGAATCCTTCTTTGTCATTAGTGCAGTGGTGCAGCTGTAGTGAAGAGGTATAATTATCCCAACTAAAATGTCTCCTGTCATCAAAGTATAACATTGCTGTTGATTTAACAAGTGAGACAATGCAGACATGTTAAAAAAATAAAATAAATAAAAAGACACTTGGTCCGTGTTAGTTCTAACCTCAGAATCAACCAAAAGAGCAGCCAGTCCTCAACAATCAGACCAAACCAATAGACATTGTAGGTGGTCTACAAGCAACATGTGTTGGAGGAAATACCCTGGGGGCTTCTATGTATATAATTTAGAATATTAGCCTGTGTCTAATATTCGGGCTAACGAAAAAACATTTTTTGAGTTTTGTCCCTTTCAGTCTGGATGTGCGATATGTCAACAGCAATACTGCTTATCTGATTTTATATTATCTATTTTCTATTTAAATAAAGCTATTTGAATCTTCAGAAATATCAATGTATTCTGCTCCAATTCCAATATTAAAAACCCGAAACCTAAGATGAAGGCTAATGTACGAACTTCTTGTAAGGCGTTCAAGATTGAAACTGAAATTGAAAATTTGCACTAACTTACCAAAGCCCTTTGTACATACGCTCACTGATATACGGGACAGTCAAAAAGACTCACATAAGTAAACTTTAAGTATTTCAGTTAACAACTTTGAGGGCAATAAATAAAGCACTATAGTACCTTAGCAACATTACTTTACATATAGGCCTTCAGGTACCAACTGTTAATAAATACGTACTACAAAAGATTTGACGATAAAGGCTACATTAATTCACCCGTTTAAGGCATGACCGCAACTCTCAAGGCCGCTAACAAAAAATCAAATCAATAGCGAAAAACGTCTGTGTAAAATGAATAAAAAGGGTGGATTTTTTTTTCCAACACTTCCGAATTTAATCAGATTAAAACTTGGGGGACCATCATTTATAAAACAGGAATATCGAAGAGAGATTTTTAAGGAAAAAAAATTATAATTTTGAATTTTTTAGAAAAATATTTAGAATAGGGTTATTCTACTACTTTAAACATAACAACCATTAGCGGTGTCTTTTGTATGATAGGCTATGCCTCCATTTTGTCAACTGTTAAAAATGTAATGAACTGTTACAGCACACATGTAAGGCCCACCAAGCCGATCTAGAAATAAATAATAATGCTTATCATATTGAAATATTTCAGCAACATTTATTGGTGTTTTTTAAAATATGTATGATTTCCTAAAAAAATAATATAATAGATAAAATAAAATAATTTGAAAGTGCCTTCCTTTTTAAAATCACATAGCTTGAAATTTTGCAGTTAAATATTTACAATTGAAGATGATAGGGTCTAAATTCTTTGCCATAAAATTATATTTAGATAATGAACAGCATACTATTAAGAAATGAAAAAATAACATTTATTCTGGGATAAAATGTGCCCTAATAATAATAAAATGTCACAGACCTTAAGCACATTGGTCTGGATATATTTATGAAAGGGTAAAAGTCAATTTCTATCATTAGTTATGATTTAAATGAGGTATAAGTAATTAAGGTGCTTGTCTTAATAAGTATTGGCTTAATAATGGCTTAACTGGTTATGAAGGCGCTTAACTCCATGCCACTCTGTCCTGATGATGGCCTAAAACTTGAGCCGAAACGTCCTCACACAATATAATAGATTTTTTCTTATTTCTGTGCTTGATCATTGACCTCCAACCAAGTTTCTCCTACATACAAATAATTCTTCTTGACATAAATAATTTCCATTAAAACAGTTTACGCATTTTAGAAGAGAACTTGACTAAAAGAAATACTGGAACGAAAACACAATTCCGTCATTACAGGTAAATCTTCAGAACCAGTAGGCGTTGAGGGAGAGGGCTAAGCTACATCCGAAGGAATTCAGTCATCTTTTCTTCATCTAATAGTATGTTCGAAATATCCTATTTCCTGAAAGAAGTACCCCAGACGGAAGTGTCCAGGAAAAGACTATGGATGTTTTGAGGCTAATATCAATGCTACTATTCTGTAATTGTAATATAATTTAAATGGCTTGTAATGAAACTGTAATATAATTTAAAGGTAGTAAACATGTAACTTTAAAATAATTAATGTAATTGTAATATAATGTAACTATTCTGGAAGATAAATGCTTCAATATAACTTTTTTTAAAGATAAGATGCTCCCATGCCTCTTGTAGTATACTAAGTTGAAGTGGCTTTATCCTAGTTTCCGACGATAATATCTCCGTGGTGTCTTTCTTTACCAAGTTCTTAGAACCAAAAAACCTCCCCACATTCTAGATCTCCTCACCCTACGTTTCTCTATTCTGTTTCTGAATGCAAGACCCCAGTCTATTCATTTATACGAGTATATTCCCTCCTATAGAAGTGCTTAATTTAAAAAAATCCTTAGTCGTACGTGCTATTTCCTTCTGATATTTCTTACCCACCTCTATTCGTCAATATTTCTCCACATTTTTCTGTAAACAACTCTTTTTTCTTCATAATCAAACCACCAACAGTGTTAAGAAAAAACTGTCAATGCAAGTACACTGTGATGGTTATGACATGTAATCAGAGGGTAAAATGATAAACAGGAAATATTGGATGTGTACTTCAGTAGAAAAAAAAAAGGAAAGAAAGAAAGAAAGTGCAGAAATAATCCAAGGAAGGATAAAGTGGAGAGATGCGAGGAAGTCATAAGCCCAATAGATAAGTCAGGAGGCCTAGAGCAACGATGACCAGCCGCGCCGGAGAATTAATCTACCAAGTTCATATATCTTAGCTAATACTTGTAAACATTTTACGGACATGTGTATTTTTATTTTACGATTTTTTTTTTTTGTATTCGATATTTGAAACGTAAAACCTCAAATTTTGAGGGTGATTACAAAAATGTTTTCCTTGGTCGATTCCAAAGGTCTATTATTGAATATAATAAACCAAAAGCATTTATAGATATAGATTTTTTTTTCAATCTCTTGTTATGCTGATTCCAAAATACCTTACATTTCTTTTCTATATTAATAAATGGCCGAGTTATGGACTTATAAGATCTTTAATCGGCATTTATATAGATTTTTTGTTTTTCATTTTTTTTTTTTTTTTAATGCCTTGTTATGCTGATTCCAAAATACTTCACATTTCTCCTCTATCTTTATAAATGGCCGAGTTGTGGGCTTATGAGATCTCTAATGTGCCACCATTTTGAGAGAAACAGACGGATGGTAATGTCGAGTTCCGAAGATCATCCTAGAGTGAAATGTGACATTGGTACCGAATCTCAAGAAACTCGGTCCAATAGTCACGGAGAAAAGCTGCAGCGTAATATAAGAGAAAAAAATCACAGAACCAATGTTATAGGGCATCATATTCTGTGTCCACTGAGCACAAAAACAAATTTAAATTCGGTTAATTACGCCTTGACATCCACCCAGATTCGAATACCAGATGTGTATTATTTTCTTTACCCAAATGGATAAATCTCGTAGAACGTATTAAAAATTTTAGTCAAATAAGTCGCGTTTTTTTTTATCTGGTCCACGGACTATTAAGCCAGATAAATGTACATGAAATCTGAACATTGTCAATATTCTTCGGGCACTTTGTCCCAAAATAAAATTATTTTTGTATTCATTCATTTTTTTCCATGTATGGCCTGAACTGCAACATAAAGTACTGTTTTAGATTTAAATATTTCACATGCGATT